>APFE031584126.1:66173-105216 GCA_000404065.3 Pinus taeda
AGACTCTCTAAAATTGAAAAAGGACCGAGTTATCATTGTCGTTAAACTCGTTAAAATCAATAGCGACAAACTTGTCCAAATGGATGAGAACGAGTTTCACTATCGCTAGGCTTGTTAAAACATAGCGACGGGTTCCCCCAAAGGGCGAATTATAGAACAAGCATATGTTATCCTCCTCAAGCTTGATAAAAATAAAGAGGTACTGGTTAGCAATGACTGGGGAAAATTGGGAAGGAAACTTGAAGAAACTTTATTGGTAGCAAGTCGCTCTTGAACATGACACTTTCACTCCACGTCTGAGTCGGGTTGGGTTATTCCGTTCACCGGTCATATCACCATTGGTCCATCACACCATCAATATTTGGGGTTAACGCTACAATCCATGTCAGTGTTGTCGGTATGTTCAAGAGAAGTCGCTCACAGAATTCACCTGTGTCTCATCTGCTGCAATACATTCACGCTCCATTCTTTCATGACCGCCACCTTGAACCCTGTATCATCAGATCGTTTTCACCTCCAAAATAATTTGCTCCGTTCTATGTCATAGATGTGGGATTCATTAAGGCCCTCCTACGACGGGTCACTTTTTGTCGACATCAGCTCATTATCCAAGAAGTCGACCTAGGAAAAACCCCTTTCAGTACTTTGAAACTTGCATGCCTCAATGGCAAGTTTCTCACTTTCGGCGACAGGTTTACATCAATGGCCTTCGACCGAGAGATTTTGCATGGTGTTCGATGCCAAGTCCCTTTTTCACACCACGCGAATTGTACTGTAGCACCTTGAGGGTCATCTTCATTATTGGTGATTCCTCTCGCGCCTGTTAACAGCTTACATCATTCGCTGGTAATCAGGCGATGTCTTTCCATGTTCGACTCCAGAACATCTTTCACATGATCGACTTGTACTCCAAGTGAAGATTAAACAAGTTTTGAAGACCCTAGATCTAGTTTCATCCATCCGGGCTGCGATATATTCAGGAATATAAAGACATCAAATGTACATCATTGCCGAACAAATAATCATCCAAATCAAAGGATGATGACTCCGTCCGAATCATCAGTCTGCTACATAGATGGTTGTCTGTCCTATGTACATGAAAATGAATTTATAAAGCTGAGCATGGGAATTCCCACCTCACCTAGATGATTAAAAACATTATGAAGATAATGTATTGTATTGTATCTTATTACAGGTCACGTTCCATCTCGAAAAAAGCTTTGGATCCTCATGATAAAGCATTTCACCTGACATCAAAAGATTAACGACCTCATGCTTTAGGGGGCAACTGTTATAGACATTTTTGGGCACTGTAACCCAAATCATAAATGTCCATAAACCAAGGGCTCCTAAGTCCCTAAAAGTGTTACTTCACACCCTAAAATAACAATCTTAGCTGATTACATCATCTCCCAGAAGTTCTCCATAGAAAACTGCTCAGAACTAGTCAAAACTGGACCATACAAAATGCCTAGTGTAGAGGGTGCGATGCATCTCACCTATTCAGTGTAAAGGGTGTGATGCATACTAGAAAGCCCTTCTGTAGGGTGTGATGGGTGAGAATGGACAAATGGCAGAGACAGTTTGCAAGGTGAAGGATCATGGAATCTTCTAGAAGCTTCTCCTCTGACACTTGCCTCTCTGAATTCAGCCAAGGATGAGTAAGAGATCATCAATATCCAAGTGGAATCAAGACTATCAGAGAGAAGACATTAATCAAAATCCCAGAAGCTGATTCACCCCCCTACAATCATCTATATATGGTTCCCTCATCACAGAGATCCAGAGACTGGAATCTTGTATCTTGTAAGGAAGTGTTGTTGGTTTCCTAGTGCAACATCATAGTGTTGGGTGATCTAAGCTTTTCATGAGGTGAAGAAGGGCTTCATGCTGAGAGAATGGACACGGTGTAGAACAATTTGTTTAATCGTCTTTGCTATTCTTGATATTAATAAAGCTATTCAAGTTTTCCTCCACATTCTTGTATGTTTGATGATATATGCATTTGTGTGGCCAATACATATCTGGTCCTGTATTGCTTATGACTGTAGATCTTTGTTCTTCGATAGTATTATGCTGCTTTGATTCCACAGGTGCTCTTTGAAGCTGGGTAGATGAAAGAGGAGTGGCAAAGATCTGTCAGAAGGGAGAGGAACTAAGCAAGGAACCAAGCGCAAGACTGAGGTTCGTGTCCTTCGTTCTCCTCTTATCTACTTCTCATAAAGGAAATATATAGTAGTTTTAGTTTTTTTATTTCTAAAATAGCTACCAGTCTTAGTGGGACTAGTAGCTCCGAGTGGACACTAGATTTCCCGATAACACTTTTCCTCCTCTCTTAGTAACAATTGAATTTTTGCACCCATCATTAATATTGCTTACTAGAATCATATACAAAGTTCCAATAACAAACTCCCATAATAAATACCATGTCTCTTTAAACCACCCTATACGTTTCCATTTCAAACATATTTTTCTGATTGCATCATTCATCTTGCTTACAAAAGTCAAATTTCTATCTAATATTGGGATATGCAAAACTCTAGGGAGTGTTATAATCCTTCCATCCATGAGTTTCAAGTATAATTTTCCTTCACCTATGATTGTAGATATCAATTCTTCTCCTAGAAAAACATCATCACCATGGATCTATACGTGTGTTTAAAGAAGGAAAGTACACATACTCTCTTTCACCTAAGGAGGTATTTGCTTCAATAGAAGGAACGCCATCAAATTCCTTCCATTTCTCAATGTTTTTGGGTCTACAAAATTTCTTGTAACGCCCTTATTTTCCACATCTCCATAATATATTTACATATTTTTTTGGACATCTATGTCATTTTGTAGATTAAGATATCCCACCTTCCATGTATTTCTCTATATTAAGCATTTGTATTATAACTTTCCATTTTTTTACCTCTCATATATTCTAATAACAAGGATGACAGTGTGTCATCAAAACTTAAAGTGGTTGCATTACTAACATTGGAAATGGTCACTAGGCTTTCTCATAAGTCTGATAGAGAACACAACAAATTGATACACTTATCTTCATCTAAAATCATAATTTCAATAGATAATATGCAACTTACAAGAGTATTTAAGGCATTTAGATGCTATAACATTGGGTCTGTATACTTCATCCTCAGGTTATATAGTGTTTATCAATGTATTATTGATATAAAAGGAATATATTTTAGGATTCATTCAGAAGGCAACATTGGTTGTCAAAGGTGTAATAAGTCTTATTGTGAAGGAGAAAAAGGGGAAACCCCAATTTTTTTGGACAGAAACCCCAAACTTCACTTTTTTGGAGCACAAACCCCAATTTCATTAAATTGTGTTCACATTGGTAGGAGGATCATTGTTGATTGAAATCATTCCCAGATATCATGACCCACATTGAGTGCGCCCCCCCATGGTTAGTGTTTAACAGGAGTGGTGGATTCGTGTTGTAGATTCATGCCATACCTCCAAACAGAGATTGATGGTAAATATTTAATGTGGTAACCCCTCCCCCCAAGTACAAAACCAAAAAATGGGGGGCCTACTTGCTAGTATTTTTTAAAGTAGCAGTGGAAAAAAGTTGGAATATGGGTGAATTCTAGGTGCGACACACATGGAGGTGATGCAACCATTAGATCTCAAAGTCTTGGGGGTATTTAAAAAACAAAAATTTTCCAACACCAAGATTCAAATGTCAATACAAGTGACACATCATATATGAATCTATGACATGGCATGGTAGGTGGATAATGACATGGCAGTTGTGGTGACATGGACATACATGGAAAGTGACGTGTGGCATTCTGATTTGGAATTTTTTGGGTGGTCAAATGGCTCCTTTATAGGTGACATGTATCAGGTGACAAGACCTAATACACATGGCACTCTGACTATTAAGGAAATGGTTACGAGGTGGGTGTCATATAGGCCAAGTCATAATGGGTGTTAGCATCAATGGTTCATTTTGGGGCCTTTGCATCAATACGTATTTTTTCATGGTTTAAGCCCAAGGGTTGGGGAAGACTATTGTCTTAGCCCCAAATTATTATTTCCAACCATGATCAAGCTATTACATAATAATTTTTAAATACAAACACAATGTGCACATGGTAAACTATGTGTTACACATCTAAACCAAAGAGTGTGTGAATTATATATAGGACTAAACTGCAAGAAGCTGTGAATACAATAATGTGTAGCAAGGCTACTTGACTACATTTTGAGCCTTATACGCAGTAATGTTTTAGAGCACATAAGGGTTGACAAGAACAGTGAAGTCTGAGGAATATGTTTAGCCTATGCAGGGAACATAATAAATCCATCTGTTGTATGATGCTAATACGGAAGTTTATGAAGTCTAATATTTGATGTTGTTTAATGTATTTAGATGTAGTTTGTGATATAATGCTAGATTATTTTTGTTTGAAAATTTTCGATTTGAAAGAAAACATGATCAGTTTATTGTAGTTTTGAATCAGAGATGTAAATAACATATTACTTTATAAAGTTGGATTAAATTGCTAAGATCATAGGTATGAACCAAATTATAGAGGAATAATAGATTGAATCAACAATCAAGGAGAATGCTAGTGGATCCAATATGAAAATTTTATGAAAAGGAGGTACATGGTGAAATTATTGGATGTTGATTCCTACATATCTAAGGAGGCTGGTGTCTCCTAAAAGTGGGTTCATAAAAATTTAGAAAGGGAATTAGGTTGGTGCTTGTAAATTAGGGGATATCTGTCTCCCTTTGGTTTGTGTCAATAATCATTGTAACAATGTGTTGGTATCTACATTTATAAAGAAAAAGAAAACATTTTTGTGAATTTCTCCCGAAAGGGTTTTATTAGAGGAAATTTCAGTGTGAAAATGTCCTGCTAAGGAAAAATCAAGAAATTAATAAAAAAACGCCATTTAGACAATTTTTTAATATTACTTTACTTTTATCTATGTTCCACAATATTTATTAGCACAAGATTTGTTAAAAAAAATTATATACATTTCTAATTTTACTTTATCAAATCCATATATATATATATATATATATAGTTTTTTGGGGGCTTGGGTTATTAATTGAAATGGGACTGCATTTTTAATTTATAATTTGAGTAATATAAAGATTTACATTACATTAATATTTTTCTCAATATTCTAATCCATATGGGTAAGGTAGGTAATATTAAAAAAATATTTCAGTAATACCCAAATTAATAATAAAATATTTCACTGATACACAAATTAATAATAAAATATTTAACATATATAAAAGTTAAACAATTTAAAATTATTTAAGACACGTACATCTTTTTAAATTTAAACGATTTTGATTGGTTTACCTATTATGG
Source organism: Pinus taeda (assembly GCA_000404065.3). Lineage (NCBI taxonomy): Eukaryota > Viridiplantae > Streptophyta > Pinopsida > Pinales > Pinaceae > Pinus > Pinus taeda. The sequence continues at coordinate 71,525 of APFE031584126.1, forward strand.
TATGGAAATTACATGAAAATTTCATGGACACTTTTAAGATGAAATTTCCTTTAATGCCACATATGTCTGGTGTTTTCATGTGGTGTTTCATTTATTGGTGGGCTATTTGTTTTAAGTTGTCAATTGCTTTAAATGATTTAATTGGCTATTATAGTGATTCACCCACGCTGCCCCCTCTTAGCATAATTATAATTCCATACAATCAGTGTCATAAATTGTTAGTTTGTGAACAATTTAACCAGTTGAAAGTAGATTATAAGGGACCATGGCTAATTAGGATTGGTTTTCCTTAAACGGAGTACCATTATTAAATGAATCAACATATGCAATCTTGAAGGTAAGAATGAAGGCTTATTTAATGGATCTTGGTTTTGATGTATGGTTGTAGTAGATGGAAGGAAGAATAAATATAATACAAAATCCAAGAAGGCTATCTTGATTGGAATATCAATTATAAAGTTTAATAAGGTGAACATTGTGAGATTACTAAAGAAATGCTAGATAAGTTACAATTCATATATGAAGAAGGAAATGAAAAGGAGCCAACGAATATTGAAGACCTTGACTACATAAGTAATGAATTAGATGATAAAGGTGACTCTCTTGTCATAATTTCGCAAGCTATTGATAAAAGAAGGAATATGCAACACAATTCACATGTAAGAAACTATTCTATTTTACTTGTAAAAGAGAAAGTCACCTTGATTTAAATTTGTTAAATTTTTGGAGCTACAGTTGGTTTTAATAATTATTATTTACTTAATTAATGTATTTGTAAATCGTGTTATTCGTGATATTGACAAAAGAGAAAAATAATTCACATGTTCTTCATGTTAGCTTTTAATAGAAGAAAAAAATTGAATTTTATTATTTGAATTTTTGGCTCCAAATAGACAAGTCAAACCTCCTAGTCAAGTTAGCCTGAACCTAAGAGGCATCCATTCGACCTAGAAAAGCACTATAAATATGTAATTCTACCTCCCTCCAAGACATCAATTTGGATTTTCATGAGGTATGCAAGTTCAGCTTATCTCAGAAAATAAAGGAATATTTCTAAGGTCAGAAAATGAGGATGAAGGATTGAGGCAAGAGGATAAAGGTATGAGGCAAGAAGAAATATGAGGCAGATATAAGAGAAGAAAACAAGTACAGTATTGTACATGTCAAAGGTTAATTGAAGTACCAAAATTTATTGTGGATCATAAGATAGCAAAATAGAGCTTCTTTGGGCAAAATATGAGGCTGAATTTATGTCCTAGTAGAAGGAAATGAGATTGAAGTTATCGAGTAGCCATTAGACTTAACTAAGAAGGTGATGGAATAGGTTTGACCTAGCTAACTTGTTGGTATATTTGACCTTGTATTTAACTTATGTATCTCTGTTGAACTTGATGATTTCTCTAAGGTTGCTACAACCTTCTACCTGCATAAGGCTACAACCTTCTCTCGTTCTCCAAGCTTCTCCTGGAAGGCAGCTACAACCCCCTAGCTCTTGTACTAGCTGATGTGTTTACTAGTATGTAAGTGCAGGCCTATAGAAGGCTACAACCTTCTATTTTCTTTCAAGGACTGTGTTTCATAAATTTTCAGACTGGATCCATCAATAACATCAATCAAGCATCAAATTTATCAATAACATCAATCAATCAATCGCTTCTTAGAATGCTATAACTAGTATATAGTAACAGTAACCAGAACCCGAGCTAGAACCCAGAACACTGCAACAACAAACAAAAGTAGCTAAAGCATATTTTATGAGCTATACGCTACTTCAATGTGTCTAACCTGCGTGCATATGCTCTTTTATCAAGGTGAACCTGCATACACGATGCTTGGAAATGTCGAACCAGCATGTATACACGCCATTGCTATAGTGAACCTGTATACAGATCTGTAAATGATGATTTAAACTTTACAACTATTCAGACATCAGTTATACCCAGATCATCATGTTTACAGATTATGGCATGCGCCAGTTATTCAAATAAAAGATCAAATCCACACAAAGATACTTCACTTCAAGCCTTAAGATCTTGACCCATTAATAGAACTTATCCTTCATCAAGCGCTTAGGTTCATCCTTGATTCAGATCCAGCTATGCACCATAACCTAGTGACCTATATTCTAGTTCTTGCTCTTCATTAGATATTCAATACTTGAGTGCCTTTGCCTAATGATCTTCTCCTCCTTTTATAGTCTTAGGCATTACTAAATACCATGGTGCAAAACCACTTAGAATTAATACTTTGGACTAAATACCTGGGGTGAACACTTCGGACAAGATACCTTGGACCAGTACCATGGATCAAAATACCATGGACCAAATACCACGGACCAAAACTAAGTTTTCCAACATGTACACACCTTTCCTTCTGTGAAAGTGTGTGTGTACGCTATATGCACCTTTTGGTCTACGAACCCACGTGTGGATGCGGCTTAGTCAATGGGGAACCTGTGTATACCTCTTTTTCTTCATTCTGTGATTCTAAACTGTGATCTGTCATCTGAGTGAGTTGAGTGAGTTGCCATCAAGGACAACACCGTTGTCATAGTGCCAAATCTATGTCATAAGGCCAAAAATATCCCCCTTTGGACTTGATGGCAACCCCAAGTCACTCTCCCCCTTTTTCATCAAGGGCAAAGGGTTTATACATGTCAAAACAAAAACATTACATCATCCATCCCATGCATAGTGGGGAAACAAAATAGGTCATTTCATGACCTTGACATTAAAAGATATACATGACATAGAGACCAAATATCTAAAACAATACTATGATAGTTATCAACAACTATCATTAGCAGCATCTGTCAATCACCATCCAGACCAGCAACCATGATCTCCCCCTGAACATGTTCCACTTGAATCAAAACAACTATTAATTTGTACCAATATCTTATAAGATAATTCCAACAATGCATTACTATAAGTATATGCTCCCCCTGAACCTGTACCAAATGATCATTTTCAGACCCATGTTAGACTCCTTTCATCCACTGTTTTTCTTCAAACCAACATATACGTGACTGTATCCACAGAAACCGGCGTATGTATGTAGATACGCTTCATGAAACTCACGTACAACCACTTTTCTGTGAAATAGATAAGTTTTAATAGCAAGATGATGCATCAACTACTCCCAGCATCTATCTGAGATATTTAAATGTCACTCTGGGTAGTGGTTTGGTTAATATATCAACAACATGTTCTTTGGAGGGAACATACTCCAATTTGACCTTTTGTTGAAGCACTTGTTCACATAGAAAATGATATTTGATGGGTATGTGCTTGGTCTTGGAATGCATGACTGGATACTTTGAAATATTAATTGCACTTGTATTATCACATAGAATGGAGATGGGTGGAGTACATGTGATCTGAATGTCTTGCAATGTTTGCATCATCCAAAGGAGTTGTGTGGGGCAAGATGTAGCAGCCACATATTCTGCTTCAGCTATAGACAATGCAATTGAACTTTGTTTCTTGTTGAACCAAGACACTAATCTGGAACCCATATAGAATGCACCACCACTAGTGCTTTTTCTGTCATCCACGCTTCCTGCCAAATCTACATTTGTATATGCATGAAGTGTAAGATCTGTATCTCTAGAATACCATAAACCAAAATTCTAAGTTCCTTGAAGATATTTGAAGATCCTTTTAACTGCCTGAAGGTGTGATTCCTTTGGATTTTCTTGGAATCTTCCAACTATTCCCATTGCATGCGTGATGTCTGGTCAGGTACTTGTTAGATAAAGAAAACTGCTAATCATGGATCTATAGGTTGGTTGATGTACTGTTTATGATTCATCATTTGAGCTAAGACCGCATCCTGTTACCATGGGGGTACATACTAGTTTAGAATCTTCCATGCCATATTTTTCAAGATCTGCCTTAGATACTTGGTTTGTGATAGAAAAATACCATCTTTATTTCGTTGAACTTGTAGGCCGAGAAAATATGTGAGCTCACCAAGCAGGGACATTTCAAATTATTGTTGCATTACCAAAGCAAATTTTTGACTCATGTCTTCTTCGTTGCTACCAAAAATGATATCATCAACATACACTACAAGTATTAACAATTTATCATTATCAATATTTATATATAGATTTCTATCAGTGGATCCTTTGAAAAACCTTGTTGATGGAGGTATTCGTCAAGACGGTAATACGAGACCCTTGGAGCTTGTTTTAGACCATAGAGAGCCTTTCTAAGTCGGAATACAAGTTTTGGATAATTTCCAAGGATGAATCCATTTGGTTTCTCAATATATACTTCTTCTTCTAAGTCTCCATTGAGAAAGGCAGATTTTACATCCATTTGGTATATTTTGAATTTCTAAAAGCTAGAAAGAGCAAGGAACATTCTTATGGCTTCAAGTCTAGCAACAGGTGCAAAAGTTTCTTCAAAATCTATACCTTCTTGTTGGGCATATCCTTTACAAACAAGTCTGGCCTTGTTTCTGATAATTTCACCATTTTCATTTAGCTTGTTTTTAAATATCCATTTGGTTCCTATGATATTCTTATCATGAGGTCTAGGAACTAATTCCCAAGTATTATTCTTTTCAATTTGCTCAAGTTCTTCATTCATGGCCATGACCCAACATTCATCTTTGCATGCTTCACTTACATTTTGAGGTTCCATGGAGGAAAGCAATGCTAGATAGCTTGAAGCTTCTGTAATAGTTCTTCTTGTTTGCACACCTGCCTCTTTCTTTCCCAAAATTTGAGTCTATAGATGATTTTTCTAAGCATACCTGGATGGAGTCTTTTATTTTACCGTTATTTGTTCTTTTGGTGCTTCATTGGCTTCTTCTTTAGAATTTTCTTGATTTGATGTGGAAGGATAATCCTCATTTTCTTCACACTCTTCGATTTTTTACCTGCTTTGGATTTTTGCATGCTTCATCAACCACAACATCAATACTTTCAATAATTTTCCCAAGTCTTTTATTATAACACTTATATCCTTTACTTCGAGAAGAGTAACCAAGGAGAATGCCTTCATCTGCTCTAGGTTCAAACTTGCCAAGTTTTTCATCATTCTTTTTGATGTAACATTTCCTTCCAAAAACTTTGAAGTATTTTATAGTAGGAGTCTTACCATACCAAAGTTCATGTGGAGTTTGAGTGTTGTTTACCCGAACGTTTTCTTTGTTAAGGATAGTGACAGCAACAAACGCAGCTTCACTCCAGAAGTTGCAGGAGTTCTAGACTCATATAGCATGGCACGAGCCATTTGTTGAACAGTTCTATTCATCCTTTCTATCACTCCATTTTGCTGAGGAGTCCTTGAGGTGGAGAATTCTCTTTTTATTCCATGTTCTTCACAAAAGTCAAATAATTCATCCGAGGTAAATTCCCCTCCTTGATCAGATCTGAGGCATTTGATTTTGCGACCTGATTCATTCTCAACCAAAGCTTTGAAGGCTTTGAACCTTTCAAACGCTTCAACTTCATGCTTTAGAAGTCCTATCCAATATATTTTGGAAAAATCGTCAATGAACGATATAAAGTATTATTCTCCACGAGGTGACTTTTCCTTGATGGACCACATAAATCAGTATGAACAAGTTCAAGAGGATTACTAGCTGATCCTTCCTTCTCAGGGAAATGTGCTCTGGTTTGCTTACCAAATTGACATGATTTACATATTGTATTTTCTGGAATGTTGATATCAAGAAGATCACGAACAACCTGGGATTTGCTTGCTTTCCTTATTTGTGGGAAGCTTAGATGCCCCAATCTTTAGTGCCATAGCTAGTGTTCGTCATTTTTGCTTAGATAGTATTATTATTGTCCTCCCTTGAGTATGTATAAGTTGTTTGGAGTTCTTATGCCTTTGATCGCAATTTCTCCTGTATCAAGCTCACGAACAACACATCCATTTGATCGAAATACTACTTCAATTCCTTGATCACACATTTGACTGACACTCAATATGTTATGCTTTAGACCATCAACATATATAACATTCCCAACTTTAACCTTTTCCTTTAAGAGAATAGAACCTTTACTTTTTATGACAGCAGGAGTGTCATTTCCAAATGAGACCTTCTTTTCCTTTTCTAAGGCATTGTATGACTAAAGTTTTTCTTTATCACCTGTCATGTGTTTTGAGCATCCACTATCGATTTACCACTGATTTTCTTGTCCTTCTACATACAAGGCTATACCACAGCTTTCTATTTGTGGTTCTTTCTTCCTCCATATTTTGGGACTCAATAAAGTTTTCTCCTTCTGAGATGTTTCCCAAAATTTACTCCTGCATTCAGAAACTTCATGACCGAAGTTGTTACAGATAGAGCATTCTATTTCATTTTCAAGAAGCGAAAAGTTATTGTAGATCCTTTTCATGATCCCTGCCACATTCCTTTGATTTCGTGCTTCTCTAGTCATGATGGTCTTGTAGGAAACACATTGAGCATCTTTGTGTCCAAAGTTCTGACATGAAAAACATTGGCCATTAAAGAAGTTCCTGCGATTATCGAATCTACTGACTTGGTGATTGTAGTTTCCATTGACATTCATTCTTGAAGAAAATTGAGTATGATTTACCTGAGGTTGGTTGTAGCTTATGTTCATCCTTCAAGTAGATTGAACCCGATTTACCTGGTGATATGCTTTATGCCTTTGTTGACAATTATCAAACTGTTCACTTCTCTTTGCTACATCAAGATAGCTTTTAGTGGAGGCTAACGACTTCTGTGCTTGAGACAATTCTTCTAAATAGATTTTGAGTTTAGAGATTTCTTCACAAAGGTCATATTCATCTAAAGCATCCAAGAAATCATCATCTTCAAAAGCCATAAGTCTATAGTCAATACCATTTTTTATCTTCATCACTATTTGATAAACCATCACTATCTTCATGCGTATAGTAGCTCTTCTTACTTACATTCTGTTTTCTATTCCATTTTACTGATTCCTTACCTTTATCAAGATTTCCTTTATGAGGACATTTGGCTGCATAATGACCAACTCTTCCACAAGAAAAACATTTTAAAGATAGTTTACCTCTGAATCTTCTAGAACCACGTTGAAGGTTCTTGACAAAGTTTGCTTCTTCCTCCCCTTATGAAATATGTCGTGATTCATTGAGCTCCTCTTCCTGAAGCTTTAAATGCAACTTCCCTCATATATAATGGACATGTTTTTCTCATTTCGAAAGCAGTTAAGATTCCGTGCAGCTGTGTCATAGTAATACTCTGAAGAGCCTGATTTTCTTCTATGGAAAAAACTTTTGATTCAAAATTAGTAGACAAGGATCTTAAAACCTTTTCAAATAAAGTAACTTATTTTATCTCTTCACCCAAGTTTTTCATGCAATTATCAATCTCATCTATACATAGGAAGTAATCAGCTATACTTTCATCATTGTGCATTTTGAGAGTTTCATATTGAATTCTGAGAGATTGTAGTTTTGCACGTTTTACCTAATTGTCTCCTTCATAGCTTGGAAAAATCTTGTTCCATATTTCTTTGGTGGTTTTGAATTGCATAACCTTGAAAAATTTTGATTGTGACATACTCCTCAATAATGTATTGATAGACTTGAGATTGGTTTCATATTTCTTTTTACCTGCCATATCTGTAGGAATTGTTGATGGAAATGTATATCCTCCTTCCATGATTTCCCAAACATCTATTTCAAGAGGTTGAAGATAGGTTGTGGTTCTTACCTTCTAATAAAAGAAGTTTCACCCATCAAATATTGGTGGTCTAATGGATCCCTCTCTTTTGTAGTTACTCATGATGATAGATCTTCCTTCAAGCAATCAAGCTTCTTCTGAAGGACCTGCTCTGATAAAAATTGTTGGAAATAATACTGGGGGGGGTGAATCAATATTAGCAAGTCAATAATATTTCATTTCCATACTCAGATTTATATATGCTACTTCAGTTAATGGAACTTTCGTGTATACGCAACTTCTATTAATGTAACCAGCATATATCCTGCAAACTTATTATTCAGTTAATTTTTCATATGTTGACCTTTAATCGGTCCATTAGAACCATATAAACAGTAACCAGATGCAGTAAAACAGAATGGACAATCACACACACATGAACATAAGATATAAGGTGGAAACCCAATGTTGGTGAAAACCACCTGCTGCAATCATCTCTATCTTCTTTTAAATAGAGACTTCTTTTTACAATTTTTGTATTGGTGCAGTCTTATACCAGTATGCAAGTTTCTACCTACAAAAGGCTACAACCTTCTCTCGTTCTCCAATTTCTCCTAGAAGGGAGCTACAACCCCCTAGCTCTTGTACTAGTTGATGTGTTTACTAGTATGTAGGTGCAGGCCTACAGAAGGCTACAACCTTCTCTTTTCTTTCAGCGACCACATTTCATAAATTTTCAGATTGGATCCATCAATACCATCAATAAAACATCAAATTTATATGCATCAACCGATCTCCTTTGCACCAACCAAAACTGAATCAATCAATCACTTCTCAGAATTTCATAACTAGTATATAGTAACAGTAACCAGAACCCAAGCGAGAACCCAGAACACTGCAACAGCAAATAGAAGTAGCTAAAGAATATTTTATGAGGTATACACTACTTCAATGTGTCTAATCTACGTGTATACACACTTTTATCAAGGTGAATCTATGTATACGATGTTATGAAATGTTGAACCAGCGTGTATACGCACCTTTGCCATAGTGAACCCACGTACAGATCTGTAAATGATGATTTAACCTTTACAACTATTCAGACATCAGTTATACCCAGATCATCATGTTTACAGATTACGACATGCACCAATTATTCAGATAAAAGATCAAAGCCACACAAAGATACTTCACTTCAAGCCTTAAGATCTTGACCCATTAATAGAACTTATCCTTCATCAAGCACTCAGGTTCATCCTTGATTCAGATCCAGCTATGCACCATAACCCAATGACCATGGATCAAAATACCATGGACCAAATACCACGGACCAAAACTAAGTTTTCTAACATGTACGCGCCTTTCCTTCTGTGAAAGTGTGTGTGTATGCTATACGCACCTTTTGGTCTACGAACCCGCGTGTACACGCGGCTTTGTCAATGGGGAACCTACATATACCTCTTTTTCTTCATTTTGTGAGTCTGAACTGTGATCTGTCATCTGAGTGAGATGCCAACAAGGACAACACCTGTGTCATAGTGCCAAATCTGTGTCATAATGCCAACAGTCAGTTTAGTCAGAGACCCAGTTGAGATCAGAGGAAGGGATAGTGTACTATCAGTTGGAGGAATTTTCCTATATAGGAAACTCATCCATGCAGAAGGAATTATCTCCTTCAAGGTGGTAGCATTGGACCCCAGGAGAAACTGTGCAAGGAAATAGGAGGCTTGGAGGATTGGAGGAAGGCATATGTTGTGTCTATTCCATCTATGAGCAGCATTGAGAGATTGTACTGAGAGCTGGATAGCTTGTGAGCTAAAGCTTTTTGTAATTCGAACATATTTCCACTTGTATGATAATACAAAGATTGGGGTTTTTAGCTAAGGCTTTCCCCAGAGTATTCGTCTGTGTTCATGTTTGATTTCTTTCTCATTCTCTATTATTGTGTTCTATTTGATCTTGCACAAAATCGACTAAGCTTCCACAAGTTTGTTTGTAGAATAGATCAAGTATTTTTCTTTAGTATATTGCATTATCTGGTGATCTATAGTGGGAAATTCTACATGGTATCGGAGCAAAGGTGATCAAAGCGAAGAATAGTATACAAATAATGGAGAAGTTTCAAGTTTAAAGTTCCTAATTATAGAATTCGAATTCTTATCACATCTCAAATTTCACCAATGGCGTTCAACGGTTTAAGACTTGAGTATGCCCTTGATGGCAGCTTGAATTATATAGCCTGGAAGGATCACATGGAAGCGGTATTAGAGGACAACGGTTTGAAGGACTTCAATGATCAAGAAGTCCCCAAGCCAGTAGCTGCTAATGCCCAATAATTGGCAGAATGGAAGAAATGTGTGGCTAGAGCAAGGAGAATCCTTCTGGAGGGAATTTGAGACCACATTATCTCGAGTCTCCATGGGAAGGAGACACCATTTTTAATGTGGAAAACATTGAAGGATCTATATCAAAACAACAACGATCAGAGGAAGTTGGTGCTGAAAGACAAGCTTCGGAAAATCAAGTGTGAAAAGGGTGACACGATCTCTACATATATGAACAAGCTCACCACCTGTAGGGATCAGCTTGGAAGTGTAGGGATCATGACAGCCAATGATGACATGGTAAGTCTTGCTCTCCTCGGTCTTCCTAAGATCTAGCATAGCTACCAAGTCTCAGTAAATGGAAAAGAGAAACTGCCAAATTGGGAACAACTTTGGTTGGATCTAATGTAGGGGGAGATAAGAAGAAGCACTAGAGATAGTTCTTCATCCAAGGAGGATGAAGAAAATTGTTCCTTAGCGAGTAAGGCAAAGAAAGGGAAGGAGAAGGATTCTCATCTCAATTCGAGTTCTTCCCATGGTAGGAATAATATTGACAAATTGAAAGTGTGAGGCTTTCATTGTCATGAGGTGGGCCATTATGCAACAAATTTCCTATTGAAGAAATCCAAGATGGGATCCAAGAAAGGATCTGAAGGTGAGGCATTGGCCTCTTAGTTCGAATTGGATTTTACCCTCATTGCATGCATGGTTTCATCGATGATGGGTTGTGGTTGGTTTCTTGACAGTGGAGCTTCATTCCACATGATCGACGATAAGTGTTTGTTCAGTACCTTGGAGGAGAAATACCTTTAGATACTCATAAGTATGGGTAATGATGAAAAGTGTAGTGTTTTAGGTGTGGGCATGGTTTCTTTTTAGAGGGATCATGGAGCTCGCATTACCTTGAAAGATGTGAAGTATGTGTCAGGACTGAAGAAGAACTTGGTATCGATCACGATGTTGGAAGACAAAGGCTATGAGGTAGTCTTCAGTAAGGGAAAAGTTTTCCTTAGACACATCACCATGAGACAAGTGAAGCAGGTTTGTTCAAGAGTCAAGAACTTGTATGCTCTTAAGGTTCAAAATGCATGCAAAGCCTTGTGGGAACTGTTGGAGACTTGGTGGTTGAGAGGGAGAGTACAATACCTCTCAACATGCAACACCAGAAGAAGTCTCAGACAATTGTGGAGGAGCAACAATTGGTTAAGCAACTTCAGGAGGTTGTGGAGAAGCCACAACTTGAGAAGCCGAGAGGAGATCAATTGGAGGCATCCACTCATGTAGAGACCTCCAATAAGGGAAAATTTTGAGCCAAGTGGGAAGAGGGATCACATGCATCCATACCTCCAGGTAGGAGGTGGGGCGATGTGGAGTGATAGTCCCAAGAAGGCTAAAATAGGGGTAGGATATTTGAAGTACCCAACCTCATTGATTAGACCTCGCTGCGGGAGCCCCGATGAGGAGTAGCATGATTGACTAAGTGGGTAGAGACAGATGCAAATGGAGCGGTAGAGGAACTTTAGCATCAGAGGGTGTTTCTAGCCCAACAGGGAGGTCAGTTGGGAGATCAACTAATTACTTCTCAGTAATTGAGTTGCCGTGCAGTAGTGGGTAGAATGATGCAACATGATGAGAGGAGGTGTAGTGCAGATGCTTGTTGGGAGATATGACCAACAGTAGCACGGATGCAGCAGGAGGAATCAGTGGGATTGATGTATTTAGAGATCAAAGTGATAAAGGCTAGAGTAGTCAGATACTGAAGAGCACAGTGGTGCAGAGTTTTTCAATTGACAGAGGCAATAGCCTTCAGAGACTTTGATGACAGAGGCATCATTCAGATTCAGGTAGATATTTTTGTTTCTAGAGTTGCTAGAGAAACAACACTAGGGAGAAGTATTGCATGCAAAACATCGAGTTGAATGCCTTTCTTGTTGAGATGGAGTGTTGAAAATGGCAACAACAAATGCTAAAAATAGAAATTCTATAAATATAATTGCTATAAATAGCATTTCAGGTACCAGTGTTGGATATAGCAACAAGGAATGATAAAATAGAAATGTTAAAAATAGCATTGCTATAAACAGAATTTCGGGATACATTCCAATTTTAGTTAGTCCCTCAACTAAAATTGAGAATTAAAATTAAAATTTGATCTTAGCAGCTGTTTGAAAAATAATTAATTAATTCATCTTGAGTTAGTTGGAGAAAATGAAACATGAAGTCTTTGTGAAGACATGCAACAGTTATTCCTTTGATTGAGGAAGTTATCCCTTAATTAAGGAGATAAGGATGAGTTGTATTTGAGTTGTAATTAGTTAGCTCAATTAACTAAGTTAAGTAACTTGAATGCATGTCAGTTTAGTCAAAGACCTAGTTTAGATCAGAGGAAGGGACAATGTACTATCATTTGGAGGAATTTTCCTATATAAGAAACTCATCCATGCAGAAGGAATTATCTCCTTCAGGATTGCTCAGTTATTTCTGAGTTTTGATGAGTGTGTGATGTGGGAATTCACACAGGTGGCAGCATTGGACCCCAGGAGAAACTGTGCAAGGAAATAGAAGGCTTGGAGGATTGGAGGAAGGCATATGTTGTGTCTATTTAGTCTATGAGCATCATTGAGGGATTGTACTGAGAGCTAGATAGCTTGTGAGCTAAAGCTTTGTGTAATCCGGATATATTTCCACTTGTATGATAATACAGAGATCAAGGTTTTTAGCTAAGGCTTTCCATAGAGTATTCTTCTATGTTCATGTGTGATTGCTTTCTCATTCTCTGTTATATGTGTTCTATTTGATCTAGAGCGGGAAATTCTACACCATTCCTTATATGCTTCGGTAGTTACCCAATCTCTCTTCAAGCCTTATCAAGCTATAGTTTGAAACTCATATTGTTAATGCAAGATATATGTTGTAGTATATGTTATAGTGTGTGTGTGTATATATATACAGAGAGAGAGATAGAGAGAGAGAGAGATTAAAAAATTTAGGGTTCCATAAAATTTTGATTCAAGAGCAAGACACATTGCACTAGTGAAATTTTGGAAGATGCATTGTATATGATGATATGATAATCTCACAATGAAGATGATGTTAAGTCCTCTTTTAGGGTTGAAAGCACGCTCAAGAAAGATGAATGATTTGCATAACTTGATGTGTGTAGGCTACCTATGTTGAAAAGCTTGAAAGTCAATGTTAGAAAAAATGCTAGTAATGCTCTAGTATACTTTGATAATGAAATATACACATTGCAATGGAATTGTAAAAATCTAGGGTTTGGAAGACTAACAGTATTTGAAATGGAAAATTCTAGGATATCTAGGGTTTGAAAACCCTAGGCAACTAAAATGAGCATTGAATAAGAAAGCTTTAAGCCCTTAGATAAAAAAGGTCAAGATCACTATGTGATCGTGTTATGGAATGACTCTTTATTATTTGATGTACACATTAAAAGTATAATGTTATAAAATGAATATTGCAAAAGTTAGGGTTTGTAAGCCCTAATATAATATTTGAAATGTATTAAAGTCGTAAGGTTTGGAAATAAAACTCTAGATAAAAAATTAATTAAAAGGAAGAAACCCTAGAAAGAAAGGCATCATTGATGATGTGGGAAAGGGTGATAAAGTTGTAAGATGGATACAAGAAAGATAATATTAAGAGGGTGTTAGCATTAGCCTATAATCCTCAAAAAATAAGTACCTTACGTCTCTCTTCTTTGATTATTACTATTTATTGTTATTACTATTAATTAATCTCTTGTCTTTTTATTCTTTACTTGGTCGTAATTTTTCTTCCATGGCCTCCTAGTGAGCATTGTAGGTACATGTTGAAGGATGCCAAGGCTTTTGGTAGTAGATTCAATAAGTGGAAGAAAGAAGCAAAGCATGTGACAAGAATAATTTCCATCAATCATGAGTTATATTGAGAGATATTGTGCTAGATGAAATATGAGCTTAGAGGAAACTAGTAGACCGACAAGTTTGAAGTATGGATGCAAAAAATGGCACAATAGACAAGTACAAAGGGAAAATTAAGAATAGAAGGTTCTCCCAGAATGAGGGAGAGGATCATGACAAGATTATATCTGAAATTATCAAGTGCACTTTTGCTAGAACTATTGCATTGTAAATTGCACCAAGTGGGTACAACCTCAAGTTTTTAAGGTACATGAAAAGAAGTATTTTGACATACATGAGAATAAGTCTCATTATTGAATAAGGATTGGTACAATCACAAGAAGACTAGTTGGGCTCAGTATTTTTGGGTTATTGGATCAAGGATAATCCTATATGATTTATCTTTTATGGAAGGAGAATACTTGTGTAGTATTTGTGATAGAAAGAATTACTTTTGTAACAAATGGAACAATTAGAGAGCCATTTTTTACCTTCAGAAGGAGCTAACCTCTGAGTTCAAGATGATGAACTGTCACTGATATCATTAGAATGGGCAGCTGATATGTGGAAGAAAAAAGTGGCATGGGAGAAACCAAAAATACTATTGTATGATATTTCTCAGTGTGAGTGGAAGCACACAATTAGAATGACAAGGAAGCAGTTTTGGTGATAGACCTAGTAAAAGCAAGTTGATCAATTTGATGACCCAATTCATGTTTCTCAATATGGGTTGGGACCAACATGATATAGTTCATCATGGAAAATTCAACTATGATTTGAGATATGTATCCAGTGGTAAAGTACAAATGTAGTTTCAAATTGGGTAGAGTGTTAAAGACAAAAAGAGTTTGTAAAGATATCGCTTCACTTTAGGCTTTGTTATAATTTCTTGAGTCAGTAAGAAGTAGAGATCTGTTGTACTTAGTATTATGGAGGTAAAATATTTTTCACATGGATTGGCAAGTTGAGGAGTAATGTGAATTAAAAGACTACATGCAAGATCATCTTGATCACATGTAAGTGATGACCATGATGATAGGTAGAAGTAACGAGATCTAGTATCAAGACATGGTGCAGAATGAAGCAATATGGCTTCTGTATTATAGTTAAGCAGATTGTCCCCGCGCTGAAAGATGATGAGAAAAATGGTAAACTGGTATGTATGGGAACCATTCTATTTCCTCATCCAAGAGACATCATCACAATCATCACCATCATCATCCTTATAGGAGGGATGAATAATTACCTAAGTTCAAGAAAGTTAGTCACCATACATTTTGATGGAGAGATGAAGAAGGTAGAATATGTAGAGGCATGGTTTCTTGGGATAAATAATGTTGGGTGTGGGATCCCCCCAAGGTAATTTTTGGGGCTTAAAGCCCAAGTTTTGTCTAATTTTATTATAAATACTCCGTGATTTATGGGCGTGGAGCGTGAAGATGGTCAATAAGTTAGACGTTTGTCCATCCTCATTTTTGTAATGTAATGTTGGTTTGAGAGATCTACCCATGGTCCACGGACCATGGGATTGTATAAATAGAGCAAGGCTCTAAGTGTAAATGAGCATGAGTCTAAGGATAGAAAGAAAGTGATGAAGCAGTGAGTCAAAGTGTAGAGTTGTGTCTTTGGGTCATAGAGTAGGAGAAGGCTCTGCAGCTGAGTGCGTAGAGGCATAGTAGTTCGCAATTGAGTGCTTGAACCCCTACAACTAAGTGCACAAGGTAGGTCGAGTCTGTAAACATTGGAAGCATTAATAAAGAGAATTTTTACCCTATTTCTATGTATGTTTTCCTGTTTTATGTATTACTGGGTATGAATTGCAAGTTTACTGTTTATTTACTACGTGAACTTACATAAATGTGCTGAGTAAGTGAATATAATACAAGGTATATGTTTATGCAAAGATAAGAAGATAAGTAAGATTGTTGCTTTAGTAGCGCGAAAGCCCCACAATGACTAGTTAGGGCTACGCGAAGGCGAATATAACAGAGCGCGAAAGCCTCGCAGGTCAAGGAAGTGCGTGAAGTAACCTGCGTGAAGGTATTCACAGTTAGACAAAATCAACCCCTCAGACATCTCCAGGGTGCAGAAACTTGGTTCCAGCATGCCCTCATACTACTTCGGGTGAGACCTCAGTCTGCGCTCCATGGACTGTTACTGAAAGGGCTAGTAGTATAGGGATTTGTTTGGCTAATTAACTATGAACTTGGGTCAAGCCCCAACAAGAGAACAAAGATATTCTTTAGACTACACAACTATTTAGAGAACATGAAAGCCGCGATAGCCACTGTTAGTCTCAAATTTGGTGGGAAGATGTCACTAATGTCAAGGGAATTCTAGAAGATGAGTTGATTTGGGATGAGTTTTAGAGACTCTTCTAGAATAAGTACTTGTTGGAGAGGTACTATGATGACAAAGATAAGGAATTTTATGAGTTGTAGATGGGTTCTATGACAGATGCCGAGTACACTAGTAGGTTCCTGGAGCTGTTAAGGTGTGTTCCTTATCTCAAGGATGAGAAGGCTAAGATCCAAAGATTCATCAAGCATTGTTATGAGCAGTAAATGTGAAAAGTTGAGCCTAAACGTGACTTCAAGATGGAGGAAGACCTCAAGGCATAGGTGAGAAAAAAAATATGGTTCCTTACAAGATGTTCAACATGGTTGAGAAGGGGCATGGGTCGCAGCCTAGACCGAAGCAAACTATTTTTATGTCCAAATTCATTACATAAATAATAACAATGATAGAAACAGTTTTTGTACCTAGTTATTGATTGTCTTCTTGTAAGGAAATTATTTTAATTGTTTGAAGGATACATTCTTGTTTATTGCACCTTACGTTGATTAGTCTTGATTCACTTTCTCTTAAATTTTGTTGTTACATGTCTAATTTCATGGCAACAAAAAAACTTGATGTATTTTAAGGAAGAAAAGAATATCCTTTGTGATATTCCAAATTTTCTCAACTCATCTCCAAGAGCAAATGGCCTTTCTACAAATGATCCTTTCTTCACCTCATTCTTGGGCTTTTGATACTACTCCTTATTTTTAATTTTAATCATGCTAATACTTGCTTCTTGCACATGTATTTTTGGGGTTTTTTTTATCTTCATTTTTTCTTGCCTTTGAGCTACATCTCTTCTCTTTTGAATTCTTCATGGGGAAAATATCCTCTTCTAACTTTTTATACTATTTATTTTTTGCTTCTAGTTCATTTCTTACTAAATCAATATTAGCTTCTAATATGTCGCACTATAGGTCTCTTTCCTTCAATCTACTTCTCATAACCTCCTTTATGCCCCTTGATTCTTCAAGTTGCTTGCTCGGGATGGTAATTTCCTCCTTGAATTCACGTTCTCTTTGATCACATATCTATAACAGTTTCTTATGGTCTCCTTTCTCATTCCTCAATCTTTCTATTTCAATCAAGGTTATGTCTATCTTGGCTTGTTCTTCAGCTAAATTTTCTTCAAGGTAATTAGGTCCATTGACACTAGAAGAGACCTCATTTGACTGAATTCTTTCCTCTTGACAGGGCTTTTTCTTCTTCCTCTTTCTCTTCTCTTTTGATCTACTACTGCTACTAGTCTCTCCTTCATGATGGGTGCCATCTATCCCAAATTTCTTTTGCAAAGTTCAAATCTATTATTGTATCAATATCCTTATTATGAATATTGTTATAGATTTCACATTTTAACTTATCATTCCACTATTGTTCTTTCACAGAGAGATTTTTTGCAATAACCATAACATACTAGCTTCCATACACATGCAAGAAAAACAATCACTCTCTAATGCCATGTATTTGTTCTCTTGTTGTTGCTAATTTATTGTTCCTTTGCCATCACCTTCATCTATTATTTCTCTTGTTATTCCTTTTCCATCACCATCATTTCTTGCTTCTCTTTTTGTTCTTTGTTGAAATTTCTCGATGCTTGATTCTCTTTCATATCCCATACCAATTTTGATGAGAGGGGGTCTTTGATAGCTGAGAATACCGTCTAGGATTTTGGTACTCTTATCAAACTTTAGATATTGATTTAGCTGATGAATAGCCTTTTCTAAATCATTTCTTGGTGTTTGATTCTCAAAAATTGAGTAAAATCATAGGGAGATAAGTTCAAAATACAAGTTGAAAAAATGTCGAATCATCCCTTATAGTTAACATCATCAATCCTATTGCTTCTTATAAATTTGATTTTGGTTGTACATTTTTGTTTTGAGATCCATTTTAGTCCTCAAAATTTCTCTAATTGGTTGCAATCCATCACACCATGTCTCATTCAAAAGCTACATTGTAAATGAAATAAAAGTTGTCCACATTAGTATAAATGCTCAATAGAAGTGATGAAACAATAAATGCAACTACAACCTTAAATAAAATAAGAAAGGAAAGGAGTCATCAAGGAGATGGAAGATGTAAGGAAAGAACATGACTTGGAGGAATAAACAAGTCAAGAATCAAGAAGAATCATAGTAGAAGATAATATACAAAGGAAGAAGGAACATTTTCATGAATTGGTCATCATTTATTTGTTTTTACTATAGTATGGCATAATGAGATGGTGTTAAAGCACTTGCTATGTTGGAAATTTTTCAATTTATCAAGATAAAACAAGTATCTATGGTAGAATTGATTCATCTCAAGAGTAAAAAGTGAAGCTAATATCTTTCTCTCATTGCACACAAATAATCGACAGCTTGTTGCATCTCAAGAACTTGGAGCTTATGAATAGGTCAAAATCAACCCATAATGGAATGGTGACGATGGGAGTCAAACTTGTGATATTTTATTTGATTGGATCATCAACGCATTCCTTTTTAAAAGAAGTGTTGCACAAATGTGTACTATAAGGAAAATAGGTTCAAGGTCAAAGCTTTAAATTAAATTGGAGTGACTTGACGTGATTCTCTACCATTAAAGGTATGAATAATATTTCCTTTAAAGAGTCGACTTATTAAAAATATGGAGATGAAAACTTCAAATTTGAAGGAATTCATGTAGATGATGGTTTAGATTTGTATCCTAATCAGAGACAAAACAACAATGAATATTTTGAACTATACTTTAATGGCCCTCTTTCATTAATGCAAATAGTATTCTAGAAAAAGACAACAAACTAAGAGGGAGAGAATAGTTTCATGACAAGCATGATAAAAACCTCAATATTGATGAATTTGTATCTATTTTTTTAGGAAAAAGAAAATGGTCATTGAGGTGATAATTGGAAAATCACTAGTCCTCAAGAAATAAAACATTTTAACTACTATTCCATTTAACTATATATTATGCTATTATATATCTTGGAAGCTCGGAGGATGTAATAGCATAATGGATTGCTCAACCTTGCTTGTAATGCTTTCTACAATTAATGATATGATAGCCATGATAGAACTTATGGAAATCTATCTCATTCAAAATGCTAGATATTCATGGTGATTTAAAGATTCATTAATAGATTATGAGGGATATAACGTAAATTTGGATCCTATGATCCTTAGTTTCCTTTTTTAACCACCTCTCTAACACCCTAAGGTCACTACATTACATTTGTAAAACAAAATTTCATTAAATTCTAAGAATTGGGTATTACAAGTCAACAGCTCTCAGAGGCACACAATCATATGACCAAAATTGTAAAGTATGTCCAAGAAAGACAGTTAACCTAATCTAGGGTCAAAACAAGACAAAGTGACAAAGTAAGCCTAATATAGAGTCAAAGCTATGAGCATGATTTTATTTTATCGAATTGATAAAACCACTAGTCGTAAGTTTAGAGTCATCTTCAAATCACTATTTAAAATCAGAAAAGAACATAATTATAATTACCAAAAAACCAAATTGGAATTACATAAGAAGTCTATGAAAAAAAACATTGAATTCACCACAATTGTTGGAATGATGTCTTAAATTTGCTCTATAGAAACCCGGGAAACCGAAACCACAAATTGATCATACCATGTTTTGCAGAACTTAAAAGCAGAGATCCCAAATACCATGTTTTGCAGGACTTAAAAGCAGAGATCTCAACGAACTTAGAACCAACATCTTTTACTCACATTATCACTCTATCTATTTTGGCCCCTCTATCTTGTCGATCTTGCTAGCTTTGACGAGGGGATTGGCCTTGGCCAGAGCCTCGCGTCCACGTGTCTTATGGTCGAAGGAGCACCCATGTTCCTCGGGATGTCGATGGAGACTGCAAAAGGTGTTTTCGCAGCGACACCTGAAACCAGCTAACCCAACACGTTTTCTGCAAGTAAAGCATCGCATAGGTTTTGGCTTACACTCGCCGCCATCACTACTCTGACCACCACCAATTTCCACCTTCGTTGTTTGCTCAGATTCTATGGCGGCCGTGGGAGTTGGTGTTGCTTTCAGTTGGAGAATATGGTCTTTAAAACACTTGGAGCACATACTCTTCGTCGCGGAGCTTCCGAAAAAGCCACACCCTTTAACGCACAGCTGTGCCTCTGATTCTGAATACATCTTCTCACTCAAATTCTTCAACTCTCCTCTCTTAGGTCTTAGGTCTAATGATCAGCCTCTCCGCACGCGTTACTTTTATTACACGACTGCCTTTGTGGAGGGATGTGATAACCTCTTCCCCTCTGAAACGCAGTCTATATATACATATATATATAGAGTGTATCTAACGCTACGTAACAATTCAGCCGACTTAAATAATTTTCTTGTAAATTTCAAAGGATTTAAATAAAGGGTAAATACCAGTTATAAAGTCCTTACTCATCTCTTCACCTTCACCTTCAAGACATGTGGCCATGCACCATAATTCAAATTGTAATAATAATAATATTATATAGATATTTAAGGGATTTAAACAAAGGGAAATGCCAATTTTAGAATGTTTATGGCATTGAGAATACGTAGCTACAACTTAGAGTTTAAATTCAAACCGTTAAACACCAAATCTTTACATTGAAAAAATACTTTTTAAACCAAAAGAAAACAGAATTAAACAAAAAGTTATTTTATTATAAATTTAAAAATGGAGTAGATTAAGATATAATCGATTAATATTATTTTAAAAACCAAATTTACTATAGAATAAAGTTGTGGGTTTCTATTTCTCTCCATCAAATCTATTTTTTTTTGTTACAACAGAGTATTATAGGAAATTCATTTAGTCATTAAACGACCAAACCCACAATAGTCTATGAGGTTCTTCACTTTCTATTTCAATAGTCCCTTAGATAGGTTTTACTTTCCACTACTATTAAGTGTAGATAGAAATAGCCTAATTTCTTGTATTTATTTTTAATTTTCCTGTAAAATTAATATAGAGCTTTAAAGTATGTAAAGATAATACTTATGATAATGGGTTCAAACTCATAGCTAAAATATTATAATTAAAATAGAGGTTTCAATTATAATAGAGGTTTAAACCAATGAAAGAGAAATTTAGTGTTATTGAAATAAAAAAATGAATGATTTGTTATGGATATGAGGATGGAATAAGACCAACAATAAATAATTGAATCATAAAAATTAAAAATTGTGAATAATTCTAAAAGGCTATGTGTCAAAAAATATAAGCATTATAAAAGGCACTTAATATTTATATAAGGCATATTATTGTATTAATATATAAATATTATTTATCTTATGATGAATATTCGAAAAAGAGAAAAAGTGATGAACAGAGGGCTGTAGGGTTTTGACGCAAGGAAGCAGGCAGGTGTAGGGGCAGGAAGGCCTACAGGTGGAGGTCTCGTGTCTGGACAAGGACAGGGGCCCATACGGGAGGCAAACAGATGGATGCATCTTGGAAAAGGACGTCAGAGCAGGGAACGAGGTAGGAGACAGGGGGAAGAGGACGACAGTTGACCTCAGACCCGAAACAACAAAACAATCCCATGTGCGGCTTAAGGAAATGGACTCAGGAACCAAAATGGGGTTAATCAGCAAGGTTAGCAACACTGTCACTCTCAGCCTGCAACATGCTAATGGTGGAAGCTCGAAGAGGGGAGATTTTTACGCCCAGCAGTTACCAAGGTGCAACCAACAGTTGGAAAGGAGCAACCTGCAAGAGGATGGTCAACCCAAACGACACCATTAATCTAGACCCCAAACTTGGCGACATCCTGTCGGTGTAGGGTGTGGAGGTCACGGACTAGAACATCGAACGGTATATTCGGCCAGCTAGAAGACATGGAAAGGAAACTCGATGTTTGGAGGAGGCCTGGGAATAGAAGGGAACCCTAGGGCATTTGGAGGACACCATGGATCTGTCATTTCTAAACAGTCGAAAATAATTCCCCTTCATCCTGCAGACATAGACTCAAGAAGGATCAGCAACAACGGCATCAAAAAAACCCTCAAGTAAGGCAAGCAAACCCCCATCCTCTTAGCCTATTATTTTCCAAAGGGTTAGAAGATGTCGTGATAAGTTGTAGTCTTAGAAGCATCGAAGGAAATAACCCAGGTCTAAAGTTGGGAGCGGCACAAGGAAGAAATGCACAGCGGCGTTGGAGTCTAGATTACGCTGCGAAACCCCAAAATACCCTCAGCCGTAGACAAGAAAAACAACAAAATCTAGCCTCGGGGTCTAGTTTTGCGGGGATTCTGAATCTATCATATGGGGTTGAGGAAGAGGGGAAGATGGCGGAGGGGCGACTGAAGCAAGTGGAGGAAGCAAAACTCGGAGGGGTAGAGGAAAGAAGTGAAGATGAACAAGTAGAAGGCAGACCAATAGAAGGAAGAGGGCTCACCCAGGAAGAAAGGAGAATAAGAACACTCCAAGTAGAAACAACAGATGTAGAACCAACCACTTAGGCAGGGAGGAAGGGACACGACAGAGGCAGGTGGCGAAGAAGAGGAAAAAGCACAAAATAATTAAGAGAAAAGAATCGATTGCAAACTTGATTCTGGGAATGAATGTGTCAATAGACGAAGCCATGGAAGTCATGGATCTGATGCTGGTTGGAAGGGCAAGAGGGAAAAACACTCAGCTAACTTCATTCAAGAGTGGGCTTCCCATCACTGGAAGGAAGCCCCAGACTCAGAATTTCAAGTCTCAACACTAGCAAATGGATGGTTTATGGTTAAATTTGTGAAAAAAGAAGCAGTGGACTAGGTATTTGGAAGAAATTGGGCATTTGGAAGGAACCTAATCTTATTCAAACGATGGAACCCTTTGTTTGACGCCCAGAGGGAACGAGTCAATGAGCTACCAGTTTGAGTTTGTTTGCCAGGGCTCCCGCCATTTCTCTGGGTTGAATCAGTCTTCAGGTCTATCAGGAATCACCTAAGGAAATACATGGAAGCTGACATGTCCTTCTTACAAACCAAAGAGTTAGGGATGGCTCGCATCTTGGTAAGCCTCACCCCTCAGGCAGGATTGGCATAAGAAATCCAGCTGCAATACAAAGAGTTCAAATATCTACAACAACTCAACTATGAGCACCTGCCATTTCGATGCCATAGGTGTCACATCTGTGGACACTTGGCAAAAGAATGCCCGATGGCTCTCAGACGTCGAGGAAAGAAAAAGAAGGCTGATACAGGGGGATCAGCAGTGGGAATTCAAAAAAACAACCCCCTAGAAGAAAACAAGAGGGAAGAGGTGATGGACACAGACGGTCCCCGAAAGGATTCAGATGAAAATATAGAAGAGCAGCAGAAGCCCATCCAAGAGCATAAGTCACCCAACCAGCTCGAAGGGAATGCAAAGATCCAGGATTCTCTAGTTGACATCGAAGAAAGCCACTCAATCGACAAAGAGGGTATGGGTCTAGCCTTAAACCCACCTTCTGTGACTCCTGTAATTTCTTTAAATATAGTTGAATCTGTGCTTATTCCCTCCAGGCAACAAAACATTGTTGCTCCTATTCTAAGCTCAGATAATATGCAAGTTGAGAGTATAATCAACTCCATCCCAAATATAGATCTGAATCGTGAATATACCTTAACCATTCCTACCCTTCAGAGAGAAGAAACCCTCACTGCATCCAATCCTTATAAGCTCAGGTTACGAGAGAGAAAACCTCCCCCATGGGGAGTGTTGGAGGCAGTGGGAGGAATCGACATGCAATCCTCCCAACCAGGAGACTGAAAGGAAAGAGGGAGAAAAACAAACCTATCTAAGGCTCAGCTAAGAGCCAAGCTAGACATCATAGATGGCAAGAAAATGTCCATTTCTGGGGCACTTAGAGTAGCAAAACCCCCTCCGGAGGTCAATCAATGATCATTCTCTCCTGCAATTACAAAGATTTATCCAGCAACCCTAAAATTTTGACCTTAAAAGAAGTAATCTAGACCTACAATCCAGATATACTCTTACTTCAAGAAACTTTGGGAGCAGGTGAAAAAGTCTCAAAATCGTTGTCAAAAATTCTGCCAAGTTGGATCATCCAGGTCTTGGACATCAAAGGCCATTCTGGGGGCCTAGCCATGGAATTTAAGCAAGATAAATTTAAAGCCCTAAATTCCTAGGGGATGGACTAGGTAATGGGGATGGAGGTTTACTCCCAAGAACTCTGCACCACTTTATTATTACTAAACATTTATGGGCCCTGCCAGGGAAGAGCCCTATTTTGGAAGACCCTCCTCTCCAAACCCTTACTAAACAACCCAAACCTGGTCATCGGGGGAGACTTAAACTTCTCCATAGGCTCCTTTGAAACCTGGGGCCCCTCAGCTAGAGAAGATCAGCTATCATATTTTTTCACCAATCTATTCAAAGATAACAAATTGCTGGACATTAACTTGCTGAAGGTAAGACATACCTGGAGAAATATGAAAATTGGGGATGGTCATGTAGCAAAAAGACTAGACCATTTCCTCCTTCGGGAGGAAGCAGCAGCAAAGATCCCAGCCTTTCGTCAGTAGGTGGGTAAAGGGGGAATCTCAGACCATATTTCAGTCTTGCTAGAATTATTCGAGCCTCCCAAAAAATTAGCAGCCCCCTTCAAATTCAATCTTTCCTGGCTCCAAGAGGACTCTTTCAATTCCCTCTTTAAATCCACTTAGAGACCTGCAAGGGCCAGAGACTCCGATGATAAATCTTTCCTCTTCATGGAGAATCTGAAGCGCCTTAAAAAAGCCATGGTGAACTGGGCCAAGGAAAAGAAAATGAAAGAAGATGAACACCTTATCCAAATAGGAAGGAATCTCCAATGGCTTGAAAGCCCTAAAGTTGATGGCAATGAAACTCATGAGAAAAGGGAAAGAATGATGCAGCATGAATCCCAAAGGAATAAAATCGTCTTAGCAGGAGAGGAACAATGGTGAATGAAAAGCAGAGCCATTTGGCTAAGGGCAGGGGATGAAAACACCAAATTCTTTCAAAATTATGCTAGGGGAAGGAAGAACATGAACACCATCTGGCACCTAAAAGAAGAAGAAGGAAGAGAGGCTCGATCCTTCGAGGACCTATCCCAGATGGGCACAAGACATTTTCAAAACCTATTCTCAACGTCGAGTGGAATTTCCTTGGAGGAAGTAATCTAAATAGCCCAGACTTTTCCTCGTTATGTGGAAGATGAGGACTCGCTCTAACTAATGGGAGAAGTCACCAGGGGGGAGGTGGAAGGAATCATAAAAGCGATGCCAAAGGATAAAAGTCTGGTCCTAGACGGATGGACAGTGGAGCTGCTCCAACACTTCTTTGAGAAATTAGGGCAATATCTTACCGAAGTTGTTGAAGAATCTAGAAGAAAAAGGGTAAACTATCTACCCTTCAACTCAACCTTCATAGCCCTCATTCCGAAAAAAGAAGACCCTTCCTCTTTCGAGTATTTCCAACCGATCTCCCTCTATAATTGTATCTATAAATCATAGCAAAGGTGATATCCCTCCGGGTTAAACCAATATTATCTAGGCACATATCAAAAGAACAGTTCGGCCTTCTGAACAGGAGGCAGATTCATGAAGCTATTAGAGTAGCCCAGGAAACCATTCACAATATCATCCAAAAAAAAACAAAGGAGCAGTAGTGAAAATAGACCTATCCAAAGCCTATGATAGGGTCAGTTGGATGTACATTTGAATGTTCCTCATGCACCTACGGTTTCAAATTGACTTCATAAACTGGGTAATGAGATGTTTAACTAGTGTAAGCTTCGTAGTCCTGATCAATGAAGCAGCCTCCTCATTTTTCAAAGTCAGAGAGGATTACGACAAGGATGCCCCCTCTATCCCCTCCTCTTCCTTTTGGCAGCAGAAGACCTCAGCCAGATGCTCCTTGATGCCCGAAGGAAAGGAAACATCCAAGGGTTGGAAGTGGCATTCAACCTAAAAATAAACCACCTCCTGTTCGTGTATGACATCTTGCTATTCACTAATGGAAGAAGGTTTGAAACTCAAGAATTAAAAAGGATGCTAAATCTCTTCTTAAAGGCAGTAGGCTTACAAGTTAACAAAGATAAATCACAGCTATTGTTGGAAGGCTTCAATAGGCATGAAGTAAACTAAATCAAAGAGGACTTGCGCTTCGAAGAGATGAGGCTTCAATACTGCTTCAAATACCTTGGGTTCTTCCTAAAGCCTTGCTCATATGGGAAGTAGGATTGGCACTGGTTGATTGCAAAAATCAAATCAAGAATCACCCATTGGAGTTTCAAATGGCTATCTAGAGCTAGCAGACTGACCCTTATTAAAGTATTCCTTCTGGCTATACATGTTTATTAGGTTGCATTAACCTAGGTCCCGAAAGGAATTCTGGAAAAAATCAAAAGAGTTTGCAGCAAATTCTTATGGGTAGGCTCAAAGGAAGACTCGGTTCTCTCATGGGTGACCTGGGAAAAGGTGGAAAATCCAAAGGATGGGGGTGTATGGGGAATAAAATATTTAATCACCTTCGTACCATCGCTGGCAGCAAAGTTGGGATGGAAGCTTATCAAAACGAAGAACCTCTGGACTATGGTGGTCAAAAGAAAATATATTGATCCAATGTCGTTGGAAGATTGGATTAGAAACCCAACTGAAAAGAAAGGCAGTGCCTCTGTGGTGTGGAAAGAAACATTAGATGGCTTTAAGATTATTAAACAAGGCCTATCATTGTAGGTAGGAAATGGAGAACATGTCCGAATAGGGAAGGATCCCTGGGTAGGATGCAACGAAGATTTCATCCTATCCCTGGGCCTCATCAACCATCTTAATACAAGAGGCATTCATAATCTTAGTCAGATTGAGAACCATGGCCACTCCTCCATCTGGGATCAAGCCTGGCTTACAGGATCATACCTAAACCTCAACCATCAATGGAGTGGGGAATGGATCACTCTCACCACAGAGTCGTCTCGATCAAATGTATGACTAAGAGATAAACCAAATCAATTAGTTTGGGCTCATGCAGACTCAAGAAAATACTCCCCAAAACAAGGATACAAGTACCTAATGACAAAGAAAGGCTAGGAAAATCAAGATTGGTGGGGAACCTCAATATGGAAATTGCAATGCCTAGCAAAACCTTGAATGTTCTTCTGGTGCATCCTAAAGGAGAAGGTGCCAACCTAGGACATCCTTCAGAAAAGATATAAGTCAGGTCCAGGGAGATGCACCCTATGCAAAATTACCTCTAAATCAATTTATCACCTCTTTATAGATTTCTCCTTCTTCAAAGCAGTCTGGCAAGCTGTCGGGGAATTGATACACAAAAGAGTCCCATGGAATGGGAAGACTATCGCTGAAGCCTCGAAATCTTGGTGGCACCAACACCCTAAATAAAATCTGAGGAACCTTCCCCTAATCATCTCTTGGGGGTTATGGCTCGCAAAGAATAAAATTATCTTTCAAGATCAAACCCCCTCAGTGGAGAGCATAGCTGTCGGAAGTGCATCTATCTTCACAAGCATTCCTGAGCCCGTTCATGAGGATTTACCCCGCCCAGTCAAAGAAGAGTGTATTAATGAAGGTGTTCCCTGGGAATATTTCGATGGGGCCTCCATCCAAAACAATAAATGTAGTGTTGGGTTGATTATCCACCTACAACCTCATAGATGCCTCAAAGCGTCAATGGGTATAGGGACCGGATCTAACAACTTCGCCAAGCTAACAACCTTAAAACTCCTTCTTTGCTAACTTATCTATCTGGGCATATCCACGATTCAGATCTTCAGGGACTCTCTAAATATTGTCAAATGGTTCAATGGAACAAGCAGATGTCAGAATTACATACTATCTCCATTATTAGAAGAGACCTTGCATTTAAAATCTCACTTTTATAACATTTCTCTATGTCACATATACAGGGAACGCAATGGCTCTGTAGACCAGCTTTCTAAAGTGGGTCTGTAACAAGATCTAGGCAGTTGGTGGATAGAGGACTTAGAGATGGACGAGATCCATGTGTCGGATCTCCCACCCTATGCTCAAATTCAATCTCTCTAAGTCCACAGATTGGGATCAAGCACTTTCCTTCTGTTCAATTTTTTCTTGAGTTCAAATCAACAGTTACTTGCACTTTTTAACTCCATAACAATCTAAAAACTCTCATACAATTTCCAGCTGACTCATTCTTATTTGGGTTGTTTTCCCTTCTGAGGAGACCCGTGAATGATTCAACCCCATCAATATATGTTTGTGTTATATCTAAAAACAGATACCAATGATGCGGTTTTGATGCTCAAGAAACTGATCAAACGGGGCTATCTTCCTCCCTGAGGAGGCCTTGATTTTAAAATTGATTAGAGACTCAGAATCAGATAATCGAGATGGCAAAAGGATGCGTCTCTCAAGCAACATCTCGGCAACTCTATGATTAAAAATCATATAGTCATTTGAATACCTAACAACATATACAATGTAACTTTTTGTCTTTGCAATGAAAAGTTCGTTTTTTTCTCAACAACAAAAAAATAAATATGATGAATTTTTGAGATATTCAAGATATTCCAAATATTTGTGTGATAACAAACTGTTTTCTTTTTTTTCTTCTAATTTCACCAAATCGCCATGTAGGTTGTTCAACAATTCAATAAAATAATTTGGAGTTTCTCTTGTAATTAGCAAAATCCAATCAAACACTTGCAACACAAACTTCAATCATTAAATTATATGCATATCTCGGTCACCTGCAAACACAATTTTAGTCTACACATTCATATTATAGTAAACATTCAAACTTCTCTGCTCATAGAAATTTCTATTGTCTGCTTCATGTTTGGAGGACTGACATCCTTTAGGAGAACATCTGATTTCATGTATAAAACTTCATTTTATGTCCTGCAATCATAACTGCATCCATAGGCCTTCTTCTGTGTGGTTTGGATACTACAGGCACACCCTTGATCTTACTTTCATGCAACTGAGAGGCTACAATCACACCTGTAATTCTGCTTCTGTGTGACTGAGACTTGTAGTAATGGATCACTCTCTCTATCAGAGCATTAATTTATCTACTCATGCCCATAAATCATATTTCAACAGTAAAGAGTCTTCTATACATATAATGCAAATCATAATAGGAGTAAGGATCTTATGGAGAGATTCTCCCTCTGAATGGGAAGCCACTTTAGTCATATTTTTCAAGTCATCAACATGTCTATAATATTGTCATGTATCAGCAGATTTGTTAGATCATAATGTCAAAAATATATCGATCATGGCCATAACATGTTAGATTCATCTACTTCACCATCACGTCATGACATCGATCTTTTATCAAGGGTTAGAATCAATAATAGGAGTATACTTCAAGAATCATGATCACAACATTATTTCTTATTCACATAACTCAATCCATTAAGTCAGGGAATTAAATTTTACCATATGCCATAATTACTAAACACATCAGAGCATAATCACAGTCAAAAAAAGATCTTGAATATCAATCTCATTTTTATGCTTCTATCATCATGGCTACCATTGTTTTCACAAACATTATCAATAGTATCAAGTTACCATTTACTAGAATCAAGGTGCTAGCCTTCTTTATGATATATGTTAGCCAAACATCAAGTATACCAATATATCAAATATCAATATTAAATAGCTTCATAGAATCAAGAAGTTCATCATGTCTAAAGGATGAAATTCTTGCTTACTACTAAGTGCACCATTTCATCATAGGAACCATGAATCCAAATCACTTTCATATGCATGCATGAACCATTTGAGAAGGAGACATTCTCATCATACCTTAGGACTTACCTTCTCATCAATATTGCAGTTGAAACATAACTTTGAAACAATATACCATGCATACCTTGTAGTATTCAAATATGTGTGCATCTTCTTAGCTACTAGCACTTTGCCACATTTTCATTAGGAGCCCCTTTACTTTTTCCAACGCTAGATATTCTCTTCATGTGCTAGCCATGATCCTCAAGAGGGATCCACTTATCACAACTGAAGAGGAGGTTAGAAGTATCCAAATGCTCAAATATACATGCAAGAAGCATAAGTAATAATAAAAAACAATAATTATATCAATAAGTATAAACAAAAGTAAAGACATAAAGAATCATCATAAATCAAAAAGTACTTATCTTAAATGAGAGGTGATCATCTCCCTCTTGAACTAGCCTTCAAGAGCCATCATTTTCTACCGTCCATATGAAAATATTTCCTTCACTATTTCAACCAACTTTATCAACAACTAGGACTAATATAGACTATATCATCTAAGGCTTCATCAAAGCTAACACAATTTCTTGAACATATTCACATTGACCAGGACAGGGTTTCTAGATTTCATGTCTCAAATATTTTCCATAAACCAAGGTTTCTCTCAAATCCTTCTAATATCCATAAAACCCTAATTCACAAATTGCCTAGGGTTTCCTTCAAGCCCTATAGTTATTTTAGGTCTCCTTCATCCTCTCTTTCTTCTATCAATGATGTCATCATAGGGGCGATCTCCATGACTTTTATTTAGCCCAACTCTGATACCATGTTAATTTTGCTTAGGGTTATATTGTTCTTTGCTTTTACAGTTGCATTTCTCCATTAACACATTAATTTAACCCCATAACATCATAAAATTGTTCATATTTACATCATTATTCAGTAGCATATGCAACTATATATAAAGAACAAAATCATCATCATCAATGCAGTGAAACATAAAGGAATAATAGAAGAAAATAATTCACACATAGAGACACCAGGATTGGTCAGAGACTAGTGAAAAACCCACTATGGGGAAAACCATTTCAAATTCTTCTTCTTCTTAGATTGTCATCAAGTGATTCATCAAAATATATTACAATGATCTATATCTTCATTCATACAAATACTCATCAAAATCAACTACAACGTCCATGAAATGAATCGAATAATGCTTGTACTCAAAATCCTGATAGCTTGTAATGAATTGTCATTGTCTAAGATCAATTGACAAACACAACGGTCACTGAGCAAAATCTTCAGACAACTGATATTTAATCATTTAGGTCTTGGTTGCATGAAGGAGGAGACATGCATGCGACTAGGAAGCTTACAGTGGCTCTCTGGAGCCTACAAGCAAGTGAATGCAGTCTACAATTGAGATTCTAAAACCCTAGATGTCAGTTGCATGGAGGACGAGTTGTGCATGTGAGTGGGATGTTTAGCTTTCATGGATGAGCTTGGCAGCAAGTGACTATAGTTGATATCTATCTATCCTATGCCTGTGACTAAGGCCCAAAACCATAAAACATAAATCTTTGGACCCTGTAATTTCATCTTCGAGCGAACTTGTTCCTCTACAGATGATCCTCAGACCTCTGCGATCGAAAAACCATGATAGAAGAGTGTCTCATGATGATTTCCAAATGAGGTAGAGGTCACTTGTATTTATATACTTCCAAGGGTATCTACTTTGCTTTAAGGTCGACCTTATTAAATATGCACATGTGGGCTTTTCTTCATAAGTACACTTTCCCTTATCCGTTTGAGTGATATTTAGGTCGATTTTGTCCTCGAAAAGATGAATTCAATGCAATCATCATTTCTATCAAATGATCTATCCAAAGTGGAATTTGACCACAATTTCATATTTTAACAATGTGTGGCTCACCTCTCTCCTTGCTTTTTTTCCAGGATTTGTCAATGTTGCATGAATCCCTCTTTATTTTTTGATATTATATCAGATAATATCTTCCTTAATATATTTTTTATGAACTTTGTGAGGATTTTGTATGTTGTGTTACATAGTGAGATTGTCTTGAAACGACAAAATTTGATGGGATTGGATTCTTTGGGTATCAAGGTGAGGAAGGAGGAGTTCGTGCTTTCTCCTAGCATGCCTTTTCCCCTAGATGATTTAATCATTCACATAATATAATTTTTTATTCGCAACCAGAAGGATCGAAAGAAGCTTATTTTAAATCCATCTAGACATGGGGCTTTGTTCATCTCTGATGGCTAGATTTCCTTGAATACTTCTTCCCCATCCACCTTCTTAGTGAGTCGCTAATTTTTTGAATTTGATACTATAGTTGGAACACAATAAATAAAGTCCCATAATTTTGTCAGCTCGAACTCTTTTTCTTCAATATATAATTGCTGAAAATGTAAAAAAGTTCTTGCTTTATCTCAGCAAAAGAAGTTATTTTTGATCTTCCTTTTGGGATTATTTATTTGACCTCGTTGTGAATTTCCCTGGCTTTGGCTTGTTTATGGAAGAATGTTGTGTTATAATCCCATTCTTTTAGCCATTTTCTCCAGGATTTTAGCCTCCAGTATTCCTCTTTCTACCTATGGATTACCTTGATTCATTTACTTAAATCCTTCTCTTTTTTGATATGTGAGTAGTCCACCTGCCTAAAGTCCATTAAGTCTTGGTGTTGCTACAATTGTTTAAATAGCTCTAAAAAAAAATTGTATAGGGGGTTTATAATTGTTCTTATCCCAATATCTAAGAGCCCTTCTAACTAATTTTAGCTTAGATTCCCATATGAAGACTAGATATCCTTCTATAAGGGAGTTCCAATCTTGTTTATGATATCAACTACTCCTTCTTGTATCTAGTTTGGATTATAGAAAAAAGGAATTGGTCGCATATGTTATAGCGGATCAATTTCCAATTTGATAGGCTAATGGTTAGACTCTCCTTGTGCTAAAATTAATAATATGCATTATATCCCTTTGATCAACCAATTGCTATGGAGATGAAATCAATCCAACCTGGCTGCTATATTCCCCTCCCCAATCCTTCTATTTTTCCATGTATACTACCCTTTTTTGGGGACAATGTCAATGAGATCCCACTTTATGACCAAATCCTTCATTCCTTTTCTAAATCAGTCCCTAACTATATTGCCCCCTCGCTTTTCTAAGGAGAAAAGAATCATGTTAAAATATCCCCCTACGGTTTTACCTGAATGCCACTGGTTCTCCTTAAGATCAATAAGAAAGTCCCATAATTCATTTTTGTTGCCATAATTTATTGCATCATAAACATTCATTATAGATATTTGCCACTTGGTGACATTCTTTTATAGTTGAACCGCAATCCAGAACCTTGATTTAATGTTGTAAATATATGTTAAATGAGAACCCATCCAAAACATTGACAGACTGCCAAAAGCTCCATAAGGAATTTGGTTTACTCCCACGCATTCTTGCCATAAATTTTTGGAGAGATTCAATATCTCTCTTTCTTCTAGCTTTGCTTCCTGAAGTAAAAGGATCTGAAGCTTTTTTTTAATTTAATTATTTCTTTCACCTCTTGGGATTTTTTGCAGTTTCCCAGTCCCCCCATATTCAATTAAACAACTTTCATTGTATTTTAGGAGGGTTATATTTATTACCACCTCATCATTTGACATTCCCTTTCTCTCGACTTGCCGCAAACTTTAATACATCTATGATTTAGGGTTGGATTCCTAGCTTTTTGTTCAATTCAGCCTATGTCTCTCTTTCCTATTTTTTGGAGTTTCTTCCT
>APFE031584126.1:116189-136536 GCA_000404065.3 Pinus taeda
TTTTCGTGCAAGGTCTCTATCTATCCTCATATAGCAAACTGATTGGATAGTTGATTTTAAAGTGTCAAAAATATGTCTTAAAAAAATGTTGATGCTTTTCAAAATCCACATGAAACTTACCAAAATTTTAAAAATATTATCCACACCTAATACAATAGAAAATTTAAAGTGTCAAAAATAAGCGCTCTAAAAATGGAGTTGATGCCTTATAAACACTTTTCAAAATCAGCATGAAAACCATTAACATTTTTAAAAAAAATGTTCATAAGAAGATTTAAAGTGTCAAAAATATGCTCCAAAAAAAAAGTGTATTATGAATCAACAATTTTCAAAATCGGATTTTTTTTTGCTACCTCAAAAAAATGGGTACTCAGTACCATTCTCGTTTCAAAGTTTGCATTGTTTAACAAAGATCTATTTATATATTACCAATCAAAACCAAAGTACATCCACTAATATAGTGCATATGGGATCCAACATATTCTAAGATTGGAGATTGTTGTTGAGAAAATCTCTCAACAAACTCTAACATCCAACAAATCTAATCTGCAAATTTACTATTGTAAGGGTTATTTCCAAGTCCCTCCCTTAATGCTCACATTACAAAATTAACCTTAAATAAATCACAAATTACATTTCTCATATAATTCACATTTATTTGATATTGTCTTCACTGGCACTTCTACCCACTCTAAAATCTCACAGACCACACTCTTTCTCCACCACAATCTTAGAGCTTCCCACTTTACTCATTTAAGGTACATATGTCTCTAACCATCTTTGACGTACTTATAAGATCAACAATGTTGACATACTTGGCTAGTTAGGGCTTCTACATAAAGTCTATCAAGTAATGAACTACTCTATGGACCTACCACCATCTGTCGAATATCTCAGTTTCGGCTATCCATCAATTGCTAGGAAGGTGGTTTGGATACTAAATGTGTTTAGAAGCTAATCGTACAAGTTGACTTATCTAATACACAAGGATATCATACTATAACCTATAGTCATTGTTGATGAACGGAGTCATGGCGAGAAGAGGCTTGAGCGCCATCATGCAAATCTCACTCACGGCAATGCAATCATCAGCTCCATTCCTGCATTTTCAGGGCTTCATATTCCACAAGATTGAGCGCAAATGCGCGAGATTTGGTGTTGAGCCCAGACGCGCCAGATTTGGTGCAGCGGATAAGAGATGAGGGAGGATTTGTCCACGAGGGTTTGAAGCTAGAAAGTGAAGGCTCTTCAAGCTTAGGCCTGGTATCTTCAAAGGCTATATCCGCAGGTACAAAGATAATATCGTTGTCGCGCCATATTCCCTTGGCTCTGCCGCCTCTCGACGTAGGTCCAGATCAAACCGATGCTATTCTTCTATGTCTCGCAGAGGTTGTGCCCACAGATAGGGCGGTGGACACTCTTTATCTGTAGGTCGTTGGCAACTTCGTAGTGAGGATGAGGATGGCACCCGGCCTCGAAGGACTTCTACAGGCTACCAAGATTTTGGATGCTTTGACAGACAACAAATCAAACTTCGAGGGTTCCAGACTAACCCTGCATCCCAATAGCTTATGGATCCAGTACAACATCGACAGGAACCCACGCGCAATATTTGTTATGGAGCAAGGCTGTGATTTTTCTAGCCAGCCGCGGCACCCCAACAGTCCATTGTTCGAGAGGGCCACCACAAATTTCACCAATCAGCAAAGCCCTAGCTCCAAGGGAAACATCATCAGAAAAGAATCATCTAGGAGTTTCCAAAGCACCAGAATCCTCTCGTCTCAGTTTTGCAAAGGAAAGCAACAGTCTGAACACTCTGCCTCGTTCCAGATCCAGATCGTGCTCCTTTCTGGCAAAACTCTGCTACAATGGGTAAGCTCTTTAGATCTAGTGCAGGACCTCAAGCAAACCCTGGAATTTAGGTTGGGGACTCCCTTTGCATTTCAACGACTCCTCCACGAAGGTAAACAACTTGAGGATCTTTATCCCCTTTCTTTTTACAGCATTAAGGGAAATGCATCCATCATTTTTACCGTTCATTTGAGAGGGGGAGCTGTTGGACAGTCATCTTTAGCTGCAGATTTTTCATACAAAGATGTTGTCCATGCTCAGTCGCCCAAGAAAACAGCTCCACTAGCTCAGGCTCTCAAACCCTTTTTGATGGATAAACTGGAGGAAACCCCTTCCATTGAAATAATGCATCCAATGCTGGATGAGCAAATCCAAAAGTATGCAGAGCATGCCATTATTTGCAAGTTCAATGGGCTATGGCCATGCACAGCAGATCTCTACCAATGGATTCACTCTAACTGGACCAACAACTGCAAGGTTCTCCTCTGCTCAAAGGGTTTCTTCATTGTAGTGTTTGCTTTCAGTGAGGACTACCAAAAAGCATTAACTGAAGGCCCATGGTTATGGGGCTCAGCAAGTTTATTCCTCACCCCTTGGTTTCCAAATTTCAATCCCTCTACAGCAATCATCACTAAGCTCCCCATCTGGGTCAGACTTCCTAATCTCCTAGCGCATCTATGGCACTTTGCTGTATTCCAAGGGATCGGCAATACTCTAGGCCGCTTTCTAGCCACAGACACCTCTAGAGGGGAATAGGGAATTTACACCTTTGCCAGAATCTGTGCAGAAATAGACATGAGAAAAGGTCTACCTGATAAGATTAATCTCAAAATTGGAGACTTCCATTGGACTCAGACCCTGGATTACGAGAACATAGCCTTTCGCTACCAAAATTGCCATCACACAGGGCACCTTCAGAGCTCTTGTCCCTCGATGCCTGCCCAAAAGAAGAAAGCCAATCCTAAGCCGAAATCCAAAAGTTGGAAACCTCATGATCCTCCCCCCATGGATGATTTTGATTCCAGCTCAGATGAAGAGGAATGGGATGCGGAAGGAATGGATGCAATGCGGGCACAGGATCTGCCCTCGACTGGTCCTGAGGATTCTACTGTCCCACCAAACTCATAGAAAAGAACTCATGAGTCCTCTCCCTCGGATTCAAACAAGGAAACCTCTTCGTCAGCCCAGCTCAGTTTGAAAATCATACCAGCTCAGCGAGTAATCTTGGTTGGGTCACAATTGGTAAAAAGAAATGAAAAAAATGTTGAATAGTTGATTCTACCCATGTTGGGTAGAATCCTTTGTTCTGCTCTTGTTACTCTGTTCTTCTTGTTACTTCTTGTTTAGCACTACTCTCTTCTTGTTTTTTCTTAGGGGCCGAGGTGGATAGTCTATCCTTTCCGGCTGCCTGTTTTCTTGCTTCTCTTGGTTGTAACTTCATATTGTACCATACGTCCTTTTAATAGAATTAGTCTTTACTGAGAAAAAAAAACCTATAGTCATTGTTCAAGGGTTTATGAGTGGCAAGAACAACAAATTGTCACAGTTTGTAAACAAAATTAGATCACTGTTATGTTCAAGAGTTTCTAAGAGCCAATAACCACTAATTTGAATTATGCAACATTGTTTAATAATTAGTTTTTCACTTCTTACAAATAAATTCAACTAAAAAAACGAAAAATAAACTACTTAACAAATAAGGCAACAAATCCCATGAAAGAAAAATCAATCAACCACTCTCCTCCCCTATCTATGTTCCTAAATTTCTAGCAAGAGAGGAAGTTATAATAATTTTGTCTACAAATTTAGGATTTTTTTCAGAAAAGTGGATATCTGTGACCACATCCCAAGCTACCATCAAGAAAATTGCATGTTCTTGTCAATAAAACTGCATATTTATACCAAGTTGCAGAGTCCAAGTGGTATTCTAGCTTAGATAAAAAAAAATAAACGTAAAATTCAAACAAAAGCTTCAACTTCCCCAACATCGCTTTAGATTTCTCCAAATACAGGATATAGGAAAATAGAAAAGGTATGGCCCACCACACTAATTTCGGCCCTTAGCTCACTATTGTGAATTGCAAATATCTTACATAGACTAAGCCATTGTCAGGCATAAAAAAAAATGAACCTGTCGTTGCAGCCTTTTGCAATAGGAACTTTTGTGGTTTTACAACTTTTCAAGTAGAATTACAGCATTAAAACTTCATCAATTACCCACAATGAGTTCGTACACATAGAGAACTTATTGGTTAGCTCTTACGGTCCCTCGATCAACAATTAATGATATCATCAGCATAGGAATTTTAGGAAATCGTGCCATAAACCATTACCATCATCGCAGCCAATGCCCTTTGATACTTCAAGAACTAGAATGACCACTTCTCGCACTGATGTTTCACTATCAACAAGGATATCGTGCTTCAGTGAGCTATCCAAAACTTATCATGTCAGATTGGTTGACATTATTGCTGCACCCACATGTGGTTTTGTCACTCCTAGCTCAAATGCATAAACAAGACTAGAAATGCATAAACGATGGAAATATTTAAGTCGATAATCAATAGGGATCTTTGATCCCCTACTCTAATCCAGGATGGAGTGCATGATGAATTCTCTCAACAGTAACAAATGCACAGAACCGGGATCCAACTCTCGACGATTTCTCCACAACAAAACACTCTATTTATTGTTGACAACAATCATACAAACAAAACAATAGACAAGAAGTACTCTTGTTAATCCAACAACACACACAAATGTTGCACACTAAATTAATATAATCTCACACTCTTATACCAACTTCCTATGTACAAAATATTTAGAAATTTATGACTTCCCTAAAGAGAGTTAATCCCAAGTTGGCTCTAATACCAACATATAAATATGAGGAGCTACATAGCACAAAGATTACACACAAAGATATTTGTAGATTTCCAATCAAAACCAAAGTACATCCACTAATATAGTGCATATGAGATCTAGTAGATTGTAAGCTAGGAGATTTTTGTTGAGAAATCGCTCGACAAACTCCTACAGCCAACAAATCTAATTTTCCAATATACTATTGTGAGTGTTATTTCGAAGTAGTAAAACTAGCTAGAAATTCCAACAACATATCTACGTTGAAAGTGTTCTAAGGGGATGTCTCTCGACAAAGCTTTATCGTTTGTCCATAGCTAATGAAAGCATGACATTTGTCTACTTAGTTGTTTATGCATTTAATAGAATGTGACATGTCTCCAATTTAAGGAATCAATTTGGGACTCGAGCCGATGAAACACAAATTTTCGATAGTAAACCCAACTCTGGTATAGTTCCATTTAATAAAATATTCAAACACAAATCTAGCACTGTAAGTTTTGTACAATTAGATAGAGCCAATGGAATCATACCCTCAAATTTGTTCTAGTGGAGGTTCAGATCGTAAAGATTGTATAGTAAGCCAAATTGAGGAGGAAAGAAGCCAATAAGCTAGTTGTACAAGAAGTGGAGAGACTGAACAATAGTGGAATTGAAAAGGTTGGTAGGAAGAGTTCTAGTGATTTGATTGCCTGTAAACGAGAGAGTTGACAGTGAGGAATTAAGTCCTCCAAAAAGAAAGTTGCCACTTAATGAGAATTGTAACCTTAAAACGAGAACTCTAGCCAAGAAACCTCCAAAAACATGAAAAACAACCCGAAAACAAAAAGCGTTGATTTTTTTGGGGTAAATTTTCAATATTTGTTTTAAAATGGTAGTAAAAACCCTTTTTTTATGCAAAAACATGAAAAAACACCCTAAAACAAAAAGTTTTGATGCAATTTGATGCTACATCAACACTTTTTTCCTTTTGTTATTAAAATTTTCTCTTATTTTTTCAACAATGACATTAAAAAGCAAAATCTTTGTGCAATAAACATGGAAAAACACCCTAAAATCCAAAAGTGTTGATGTTGCATTAACGTTTTTTTGGTTAAAATTCCAACAAGACCAATGTAGTCTATCAGACCTTAATAGCAAGGACATGGTGGAATATTCAGAGATCAAGAAGGTCGACCTCTGCTAGTATACTTTAGTTCAATTGGATGGGACATGAATAATTCTGCAGAACTGGAAGGATTGTGGCAAGGTATGAATCTAGCACATCAACATAATTTTCATCCTATTATAATAGAAGGGGATTCCCAAATTCTGATACACATGGTTACCCAAATACAAATGGGAACCATAGCTTCGAGAGTCACTACCAGCTGGAGACTAGCAGCTTGGCTCGAACTAATAGAGCAATGGATGAAAAATAGACGAGCCACCACCTTCATTCACGTCAAAAGAGGAAACAACAAGGTGGCCGATCTTTTGGTAAACATAGGAGTTGAACATGATTAGGTCCTACAATCTAGAACAATCACTATTTTAATTGACCAAACTCAATTACAAGCCTGCACTAACCTGGCGCACAAGGAAGCACAACTCCCAAATGCGGGTGCCCAGCAAAGATAGTAAGGTGGTGGTAGAACAAGACAGCAAGTGGCCATACCGCATGGCCCTCCATAATCTGGCACATCAGTCTAAAAAATGCATTAACACTAGCCATAAATGGCATTTAAGTTGGCATCGTCTTCAACCAGCCTGCAACTACCCACCTAGGCTCCATGCAAAGATGACCTCTGCTCCCATTCCATCACCTTTAATGAGGAGGAGCAGGCCACTGAAGGTGGTGGCCACACCAGAGAAGAACCATCCATGGTCCAAAAGAGCACTCACAATGCAGGGATGAAGCAAACTGGGAAGGAGATGGACTAAGACCAGCATGATGACGAAGACATGGATCCTTACCACTGTTTTATCGAGAAGGAACAACTGGCGCAGCAAGTAGACAACACGGAGGCTTCAAAGCAGGTAGGTGTCGACATGGAGGCTTGCAGATGCTTCATTGTTGAGGAACACCCGTCATCTCCACCACGCACTTGATCGGCCACAATGTGTCTGATATTCTTAATTTTTGGGAATTTTGCTTTTTGATTTCTTTTACGGGGCTTTCAGAAAAACTATTGGTATTTGATTACTTGGTTGTTTTTTGTCTCTCCTTGAAAAATTGATAAAAAAAACTATGCGTAATTGTTGGTTTCCCCTACGTGGGTAGCAAGATAATATTGAAAATCTTATTTTGATTCGGACTGGTTTCCCATGATGGGCAGTCCAGACTCTGTTTTTGCTATTTTTGCCCAACACTCAAGCATGGATATGCACATGCTAAAGCCTTAGTGTACTATATTTTTCAGTAATAGAATTAGCTTAATTTAGAAAAAAAATATTTAAAACATCTAAATTAAATATTTTTTAAAAACAAATAATGTATATATGTATATA
Organism: Pinus taeda; assembly: GCA_000404065.3. Taxonomy (NCBI): domain Eukaryota; kingdom Viridiplantae; phylum Streptophyta; class Pinopsida; order Pinales; family Pinaceae; genus Pinus; species Pinus taeda. The sequence continues at coordinate 123,393 of APFE031584126.1, forward strand.
TATTTAAAAAAATTAAAACACAATAAAAATAATAATAATATAATAATTAATTAAAAAATATAAAAGAAAAAAAAAAAAATATATATATATATATATATATATATATATATATATAATATATATATATATATATATATATATTTGTTTTTTTATTTATATTTCAAAAAATTTCATAGTTTTCATATATATATTTTTGTTTTTTGTTTTTATTTATATTTAAAAAAAGTTTCATAGTTTCCTTTTTGTTGTATATTCGATTTATAATGTTTTCTTTTGGGCAAAACTATTTAGTTTTTTTTCCTTTTTCCTTAATTTTTTGTATTCATTTTATTTTAACAATTTTATTTTATTATGTTATTTCACTTTCTTTTTGTTGAAGTTGTTTTTTAATTTATTTTAAACAATTGTTTTTTGGGGTTTACCCTAAATTTTATGTGAATTATTAATTTTTGAAAAAAAAAATTATTATTATTTTCGACATAAAATTCATAAAAAAATTCATAAAATTTACCAATTTTTCAACTTTTTTTTATGTTGAATTTTTTCCTAAAAAATCATATATTTGACATGTCATTTTTAGCGAGAAGGTCCCAAAATGTGCATTTTTTAAATTGTATATATATGAAAAAAATGTAGTTTTTGGTCAAGTGTTTAATTTTTTTTTTAGCAACATATATTTTATGTGTATTGGTGTCTTAATAAACAATACATAAATATACAAAAACTAATAACTTCAAAATATTGAACTTTTATTTTTTTTTTTCTAACTTTGCAAAAAAAATTGAATTTTTTGTTACAAAAAAACATTGTAAACACCGCTTTGAAAAAAAACTTTAAAAACAAGCATCTTAGGAAGGGGAAAATTGACAACTTGAAAAATGGTCAAATAACAAACATTTTTAAAAAGAATGCGTGTACTTAAGACATAAGAAAATTAAAGTGTCTAAAATATGCCTCAAAAACAAATGGTGTTGCATGAACGCTTTTCAAAATTAGCATGAAAATCACTAACATTTAAAAAAAAAAAAATCCATAATTAATACATAAGAAAGTTTAAGTGTCTAAAATATTCCCAAAAAAAAAAAAGATCAACGTTGCACCAATACTTTTCAAAATTGGAAAAATAATCACAAACATGTAGAAAAAAATCTCATACTTCAAAAATGAGAAAATTTGAAGTATTAAAAATATGAATCTAAAAAAAAACAGTTGATGTTGCATCAATGTTTTTCAAAATTGGCATGAAAATCACGACATATTAAAAAAAAAAAAAAAAAAAAAAAAAAAAAAAAAAAACTCAATACATTTCTCGTTAAGTTGGTAACTTTGTTCAAAGAGGGAAAAATGAGTGGAACCCCATAAACTATTGTAGGAAACATTGAGCGATGAAAAGAGGTGGAGGTCACCCAATTCCAATGGGAATGGACCAAGGAGGCTCTTGTTGTGTAGAGTCAAAGCCACCATGTTTCATCAATTCTCCTGGTCGTAAGTACAACCATTCCAATTGTAGAATTTATTGATGGATAGTTTGACCAGTCATCCAAGGGTATGTAATTGTAAGTTTGCATGATTTCTGAGAGGAGTTGAGCATCGCGTGGAACGTTTGTACAATTTGCTTTCATTTCACATATCAATACTCAAATCATGGCCACTTCCAAACCCAAGAGTTGAGCATTCGAATTCCTTTGGAATCTCATAACGAAAAGAGCTTAAATACACAATATTTTATTAACAAATTCATATAAACAGACAATATCAAATATATATGAATGTCTTTGCTACAACCATCAAACTAGAAAATAATAATAATAATAGATATATAAAATAAATAAAAAATAAAAATAGTGGATGGAATAAGTAAATGAAATAAGGAATTTACGCGGGAATTCATAAATCTTTAACTTGACTAGAATCCACCTACTCTCCTTCATCCATGCACAATCTAGAATCCACTAGGTCTCCTCCATTCATGTGCAACACTAAAAATAGTGGGTGAAGCAGGAGGTGATGGCCCTTATGCACAACCCTGAAAATAGTGGGGGAATCTGAGGGTGATGGCTTCTATACATTTATAATACGAACTTTGATAACATTCTATAGATTTTATTTAATTTCACTCATCATATAACATCTTATTTAATTTTATTCAGCTTTTATGTTTTTTGCCTTTTATCCTAGATATAGTAGTGATAAGGATTGATTTATTCAAAATAGTATATTTGAGTTGTGAAATCTATATCTATCATCTCAAATGTCTTAATGAGCCTGTAATCCTTGTAAATTGTTATGGGCCTTATCAGGATAGAGAATTTTTCTAGGACCATTTGTTCAAAAATGGACTCTTATTGGAACACTTCCTTATTTTTGTTGGTGATCAAAATTTCACCTCCTATGTCTGAGAGATCTAGGGTGATAATGTTGGGCCTAACCCATTTGCACAGGTTATATCTATAATTACTTGTGGGTCTCACCTTATCGACATTTTTTTGTCTCCTCTTGGACCCACCTAGAACAAGGACCAAGGGAATGGCAAAGCACCTAATAGATTCCTAGTAGTCAATCCTTTGATCTCACAAATGGGAAAATATCACTCATGGATCTGTTAGGAATTCATATCATGTCACTATCCTATAGTCTTGCAGTTGGATTTTAATAAATCCTCTTCGAAGTACCCCTTCAAATTCAATAGTTCTTGGCTCAAAGAGAATTCCTTTGTGTCCCTTTTGTATCATTGTTGGAACAATTATCAAGTGGATCCCTCAATATCTACAATGGATCAATGGGCCATTAAAATGAAAAAATTAAAAATCAATATAAAAGCTTGGGCCCAAAATTTTATTTGAGAGCAATGCCCGAAGTTGGAGTCCATTGAAACTGATATTTACTTATGTCAAAATGATTTTATTCACTTATGTTTCCTAGATGATCTAAAGAAAAGGATGTGCTTACTCAGATCGGAGGAGGAACATTGGACGAAAAAAAGGAAGGACAATTGGGGTCTAGGAGGGTGACCATAATACAAAATTATTCCATAAGTATGCTTCCTATAGGAAGAATAAGAATGTTATATGGGGCACTATGGATGAAGAGAGAAATTCCTATGCTTCTTAGCATGACCCGGAATCTATATCAAGGACTCATGTTTTCTGATCATTTTAGGGATCCAGGTGACTGTTTAATACAAAACCCACTTCAAGTCATTCAACATCTTCCTAGGATTTTCTCAAAATAGTATTTTTTCAAAATGACTCAGCTTGCATCACTTAAGGATATCCAGGCTATATTCAACTCTTTTTCCAAATACAAGAGCCCAGGGGTTGGTGGCTAGACGTTTGAGTTCTATCTGATATTATTTGACTTGATGGGTGAAGATATTCTTAAAGTAGTTGAGGAGGTGAGGGTGACTGGAAAGCTGCCTAGTTTAATCAATTCTAGTCTCCTAGAATTGATCCAAAAATCGTCAAACCCTCATATTTTTAATGACTTTCGACCTATTCTGATTTGCAACTTCATATAAAGGTGATATTAAAGGTTATGGCACTGAGGATGAAATATGTTTTGTTTGATTTTCTATCCAATGAACAATTTAGGCTTCTCAAACATAGATTTATCCATGATGTTGTTGGTTCCTGCCAAGAGGCACTCCACATTATAAAATTAAGGAAGAGATGTTCTCTTATTCTTAATATAGACCTTGTCAAAGCATATGACAGGGTGAATTGTCATTTCCTCCAATTAATCCTTCTCCATATTGGGCTGGATAAAATGGAGACCAATTGGATCATGGGTTGTATCCCATCTGAAAACTTTGTAGTACTTATAAATGGGGCTCCATAAAAAACAAATCTCGACCTCCAGAGGACTAAGGTAGGGATTTCCACTATCCCCTATTATATTCCTCTTTTTCATCAAAGGATTGAATAGGATGATGATTGTTTCAAAGAGAGAAGGTCGCATCAAGGGAGTCAAGGTGACTAAACTCATTCATCTTACTCATGTTTTGTTTTAGATGATATCCTTATTATAGAGGACAACTCTAAAGAGGAGTGGAACACTTTTTGAAGCATTTTTTATGTTTTCTTATTCAACTTTGGGGATGATGATCAATCAAAAAAAGTATGCATTCTTTTACAACAATATCCCTGCACAGACTATCCAGAGTATTGAAACAATGCTCCCATATAAGATGTCTCCCTTGGATCAAGGTCTCCTATACCTAGGATTTTTCCTCAAGCAAAAGAGTTACTAGGTGGAGGAATGGAATTGGTTAATAAAGTGGATTTAGGGTAAGGTTAATAATTAGTGTTAAAGACGGATTTCAATTGGAGGTAAGATGAATCTGATAAAATATGCTTTGGAAAGTATCCATGTTTTTTGGTTTTCTCTTGCAAAAAGTACAAAGTATTCCATTAACAAGATAAGAAAACATATGAATAACTTCTTGTGGAATGACCAAAACAAGTGCTCTTTCTGTCCTTTGGTTAAATGGGAAATTATTTCCTAGCCAAAGAATCAAGGTGGTTGGGGTTTCAAGAACCTTGATTGGTTCAGTCTTGTAATGGCCATGAAGAGTGCATGGCAGGAAATATTTGGTGAGCATATCTAGAGTAGCATAATTTTGGAAAAATATTTACGCAATCAACCTATTCTAGAGTGTCGATGGTCTTTTAGGCTCCCAAAACGCTCTATAGGATAAAATTTCTAGAGGGGAATGTTGGTAGTTATTCCTTGGATCAAAAATTGGATAATGTGGAAAGTAGGTAATAGGAGACAGGTTATTCTGGGGATATTTCCTATTATTGGGGTATCATCCTTCTTCCATTTATCTCTTGAGCTCATTAATTATCTCAATTCTTGGGGTGTTTTTAAATTATGCCATTCTTTTATGTCTTCATATCAGCAGCCGAGCAAGTCGAAAAATGCTTCAGATTTGGGTCTGCGGGGTCCTCATGTAGTGGAATGGAATGGTTTCACAAAAATTCTCTTGCTCAGTCGCCTTACTCTAAATGAGGAGGATGATTCTCTATTATGGGTATGGAACTCCTCATATTGACAAGTTACTACTCGCCTTTCCTATAATGCCATATCTAATCACTCTTCTCTACAAATGGATAAATGGTGGCATCATAAAATATGGGGCTAGCCTATAGCTCCGAAATTGAAATTTTTTATTAGGATGGCATTAGAGGTTGAATTCAAACTAGGGACTTGCTAATTTGAAAAAGTTTTTTTAGGACCAAATGTTTGTGTCCTCTACTCAAAGGACACAGAATCTATTAATCATTTATTTTTTATGTGTGAATTTTCTAGGAGTCTTTGGTTTGAAGCTCTCGAGTTATTAAATGTCCTAGATAATGACCCATTATCACCTCTTGATCACTGCCTCCTCTAGTGGGAGAAAAACATGGGAATTTATAAATCTCTATTGATATTCATAGCATGGGGTATCTAGAAAGTCATAAGTAAATGTATCTTTGAGGGTAGACCTATAGAAATCTATGGCATTTGTCCCAGATCATGGTTTTCTTCTCAGACTATGTAAAGCCATGGAAGGAGTCAAGTCGCCCCTTTCTCTTCACTCTCAATCCACAATATGAAAACGTTGGATTCTTTAATGGAGCATACCAATCTGGGGTATCTGATGGAGGTGTCATTATCCTTGTTTTGGGCGATGTGTCCTTCCATATTGTTTAAATTCAGGTGTTAGGTCAAATACCAAAGCGGAGGTGCCAACTTCTTGGATCCTTTTATATAATGCAGCCTCATTAAACATTTCATCTATCCATGTATTTTGGGACTCCAAGTGCATGGTGGATTGGTTGCTTGGGAAGGTTCATATGAACATCCTTTCCTTAAAATATTGGGTGGATCCGATCTTTTATCTAAAAGGACTCTTTCAAAATATTATCTTCCATTATATTATGAGGGAGTGGAACCAGCAAACGGACTATTTGTCCAAAAAAGCTTTACCGCTGGAGGAATGACTTATCTTATTGGAAGAGAAGAGGGGCATACAACTATAGTGAAGGAGATTGTTCCACATCCATAGTGATATGCAACTAGCTCAGATTACTCATCACACTTGATATCTTATTATTACTGTCATTATTAATTTTTCTTTTGGACAATATATATTTTTTTGGCTACATCAATTTTACATCATATCGATAAAGAGATTTTCCTAAAATTAGAACACTAGGGTCAATTTTATGTTTATTTTGATATTTCATAAGTTTTATAAGATGATGATAATAGGTTATATAAAGGTTTTGGTTAGCATTTTTGTCTAGATACCCTTGTTGACATTCATTTGATAAACATGAGGATTTTGAGTTAAAATTCTATGTAACTATTCCTTTTTAATGAAAGGATGAACTTTCTTTTCTAGAAATAGAAAAAAAAATATCCATATCCTAATAAATTAGGGATTTTTCAAATCATTAAATTTATTTATATAATAAATTAAATGATTGATAAATGATCATAAACATTAATCTATTTTAAAAATAAAAATATTTATTATAATATTTATTTTATCACATATTTGTTATTAAATTTTTAAAAAATCATAAAAATCGACTAAATGTAATTTTATTTTAAATGGCAATGTCTACAGAGGCCATAATTTCGCCTAGACGGTGAATTATTGTCTAAATCTGGCCAAAAATTATTCAAGAAAGATGACTATGGGAGTGTTTAAATCATTTTTCATAGCGGAAATGGATCTAGCACCATCAAGAACCTCAAGGGCACCCAAAATCCTAAAGTTTGACAGCTTTAACACAGATTTTCAAAAATTTATGCCGTATTTTCTTAAAATCATGTCGAAATTTCTATTCTTCTCCAGAAAAAATTGTGGCATGTTTAGGCTATGTGATTTTGGATTATTATTTTTTTATTATTATTATTAACTTTAAATAGAAATATATATATTAGTTAAACACACACACACATATGATTACCAACCTAAATCCATCTTAACTCTGGACCTATCAAGCATTGAGAGATAAAATCTCTTTTTCATTCTAAAAGAGGTTTTCATATCAAGAGATTTGATTATTATTAATAATAAATTTAAATAGAATTAATATATTTATTAAACACATACACACACACACACATGTGTGTGTGTGATTACCAGCCTAGATCCATCTTCCTTATCGTGAAAGACTAAACACATGTGTGTGAAACCAGAGATAACATATCCAAAACCCCTTATCGTATGACCATCCCGAAACTTAATGAGTTGGGTGTGCAACTCGAGGATTTTTTTTACCGAGGATTGATTAGGCCCAATGTATCACCTTGGAGAGCATTGGTAATCTTTATGCAAAAAGAAGGATGAGACCCTTAGGATTTGTACAAACTATAACCGTAAGAAATAGGTATCTAATGTCTCATATTGATGACCTATTTGATCAACTCTTTTCACTCTAAAAGAGGTTTGCATATCAAGAAATTTTATTCATCTTGGCAATCTGGAGTTAAGATGGATCTAGGTTGGTTTAATTTCTCCCATTAAATAGGTTGCATTCCACATGAATATCATGAGTCAATACCATGGGTTCTCAATAACATGGGCCAATACCATGAACCATTTTTATTTTTATTTTTATTTTATTTTATTTTGATGAGTTAAAATGTTTAGATTACATTATACTAATATTTTTATTTAATTTAAACCATTTAATTATATTTTGATTTTATGTAATTTGACTTAGTCAAAATGTTAGACATTACATCATAGCATTGCTACCATACTAGGTTGGACAACGCCTCTTGACGCAATTATTATTATTAATTATAAATAAAAATAATATATAAATTAAATATATATGCTTTATAAATAGACTTTGTTACATCACCATGGTTTATCAATACCACATGCCCAAAAAACTATAACTCATGTTAGATTACACTTGTTCATATGACATTTTTTTAAATTAATTGATTTAATTAAAAGAGTAAAATTGACATAACTATTCTCGTGATAAATCTCAACCTTTGATTTGTGAATACTACTAAGAATATTCTATGGAGGTATAATTAAAAAGATAATTTAAACTATTTCTGTATTGAGGCTTCTGTGATCCATATCAAGTTTAAGAGAGATTCTTCCGGCCATTAAATCACATGATGTTTCATTTGTCGACGCATTTCGGACCAACTAGTGTGGTTCATCGTCAGGACAAGTTGAATGAACAGATCTCGCTTTTGCATATTAAATAGATAGTAGAACATTCTAGACCAGGTAACGGCTATAATGACAATGGTTAGATTCGACCGGGAAACGGCTAGTTGACTTAGATAAGGGTTAAAAACTTTATTAAATAAGTCAATATTCTTATTAAAATATGAAATGGATCATTTTATAATTATAAAAATATATTAGAATAAGTAAAATTTGAATCCGTAAATCATAAAAATAAATTAATCTAAAGTTGTTAGTTATCAACGTTATTATAAATATTAGTTAGTTATAGAGTAATCCAAAATTAGTTAAATTATATTTTAATCAAAATATAAGTCAAAAGGACATGTATTTATAAATATATATTGAAATAAATTAATTTTAAATTACTATATATTAAAATAAATTAAATAAATTAATCTAAAATTGTTAGTTATAAAGTTATAATACATAAAAATTAGTTAGTTATAAAAGAAACCTAAGATAGTTAAATATATTTTGATCAAATTATAAGTTAAAGGGACATATATTTATAAAATATATATTAACAATAAATTAATTATAAAAAATAAATCAATTTTAAATTATAGTTAAGGGTTTTTAATATTTAAATTAATGATGGTAACGTGAATTAAATCTAAAAATTATTAGAAGTCATTAGTATAGGGAATATATAGTTTATATTTATTGAAAAGGGACAAACAACTTATAAATTAATTAATTTAAAAATAAATTAATTCCTAATTTATATATTTAATATTTAATATATAAATATTAAGTTGTTTAATGTGAGGAAAGAAAACTCTAATAACTAAAATTTTATTTTAAAAATTAAGGTTGATTTAAGGGTAAAAATTATCATAGATTAATTTTCAGATAATTTTCTATGCCAGCTAAATCAATCATGCAGAACAAAGACCACAAGAAACAAAAACTAGGGGAAAATTTAAAAAAGAAAAAGAAAAACCCCAGACAAAGGGAGGGGAAGATAGGAAGACAATGACTAGGAGGAGAGGGCTGGGACCCAGCAACTGTTGATTTTCTAGCCATCCTCCCTATTGAGATTGTTCGGCCTTTTTTCAATCTCAAGCGCTTCCCTAAATTTTCGGTGATGGAATTGGGACACTCCAGCAATAACACTAGTCTCTTCAATGTAGATATGATGATTGGTTTTCTCCACATGCTCTGCTAACGCAGAAGACTTAGCCCTCCTATGCTTAAGGTAAGCTACGTGCTCACTAATCCTCTGATTAATGGAGCGACCAGTCTCACCAATATAGGGGGTCCCACATGAACAAGGAATAATATAAACCCCTTTCATGTCCTTGGGGTCGATAGGATCCTTCACCAATCTTAGGGACTTACGAATGGCGTTGAGAGGTCTAAAGGTCGAGGGGACATTATGCTTCTTAAGAATCCTCGCAATCCTATCCATGGTCCCCTGAAAAAATGGAAGGTGGACACCGGGAATCCGCTCCTTCTTATCCCTTTTAGTGAATGAATTCTTAGCAGCTTTGAGGAAAGCCTTCTGTCCCAAGTGTCTACTATAACCGTTCTCAACAAAGACATTAAGGAGATGGGATTTCTCCTCCTCGAAGCTCTTTTCATTAGAGATCCTTAAGGCACGAGTAGTAAGGGTGTTGAGAACCCCCAACTTCTGAGCAGGGAAATGGTGGGAACTAGCATGAAGATACTGCTCCGTATGAGTTTTCTTATGAAACACACGGTGGGAGAGGGAAACATCACTATTCTTAGAGATAAGAATATCCAGGAAAGGGAGGCGGCCATCAGTTTCTTGCTCCTTAGTGAACTTAATCGCCGAATATTGACTATTGAGATGATCAAAGAAGAGGTCTAACTCCTCTTAGCCATGAGACCAGATGACATTAGTGTCATCTACATATCTCTTCCAAAGCTTAGGCAGGAGGCAGGCTGAGTTAAGAGCCTTGGACTCAAAATCCTCCATAAAAAGATTCGCAACGACAGGGGAAAGGGGAGAGCCCATAGCGACCCCACAAGTTTGCTCAAAGAACTCACCTTCAAAACTGAAAAAGGTCGAAGTGAGGTAGATCTCAACTAACCGAGCGGTATCAGGATCGATTAGACGGTTGATCACTTCCATGGCCTCATTTATAGGGATGCAAGTATACAGGGAAACAACATCAAAACTAACCAGAATGTCCCCAGAGTCTAGCCTAATGTCCTTAAGCTCCTCAATAAAGGAAGCCGAGTCTTTAACATAAGACCGTGTATGACCTTCTTTGCAGTTGTTTGTAGCAAAAAAAGCAAAGTACAAAGGAGCTTATACAAGGGAAGAAATAGATGAAAATGACTATGTATAGTCATTTGTAGAACTCAGAGAAAAGCCACAACAATGACATAGTAGTTGGCATGAGCGATGAAGAGTTCAAGAAATATATTTTTGAGTTGAAAGCAAGACTCGATGTGTTGATGGAACTGCTACAAAGTCAGAAACATGGATGGATAATGAAGAAGACAACTAGATGGCCTATTAAGCAATTGATTGCAAGGAGACAGAAGCACAAGCTGAAAGTTTTATTAAGGGAAGTGGAAAAACTCCAAATAACCGAGATGAATGTATGCATTTGTGAAATGGAACAAGGACTAATGCTTGGTGAGGATGATGATGATGTTGAAATGAAACCTTTTGATATGAACATGCGTTCGATTCCCACAGATGGCTCCAAAAATTGTTTAGAAGATCAACATAAAGAATTGAAGACATAATCATCTCTTGAGACTATAAAGTATTATGTTTTTAAATCTGATAATTGGCGTGTGGATGCAGGATGCGTTGCAAAAGATGGAAAATATATTAATGTTGTTTCATGCAGGGATGAAGACTAGTCCCTTGAAATGATTTCTGAAAGAGTCCGTAAAATGCTTATGGAATGTGAAGAAGAATTACAATTGCTAGAAAAGATGCTGATGGAACATGAATCTAATCAAGTTGAAAATAAAGAAGAGATATTCTTAAGCACGCTTAACAATGAAAATGTGGAACCTAAGATAAAATGTAATTTGCAATTTAATATTAAAAATGATGAATTGATATTCCAAGCTAGTAACCACAAACTTCAATCGGAAATTAAATTGGATAATGAGATTGAACAATTGAGGACACTGATGACACATAAACCAATATATTGCAAGAAGAGGCAGAAGGACAACAACAAGATACATTTGACTACACAAGTATACATCATCAAAGAATGAGGAGAATTGCAGCATAAAATTTGGAAAACCGGTGGATTAAAAGTCACAACCATTGAAGTAGAACAACAAATAATGATGATCGATTACATACCAAAGTATGGGATCTAGGAGGAATTTTAAGACATATGGTCGGGAGACCATGGTTTTCTTTTACCTTGGGAGTATGATGCAGAAGCATCTAACCTAGGGTTGAATGTTTACTAAAAGAGTTAGTTTCCTAAGTTAAGATTTAATTATTTATTGTATTTTCCTATAGTTTTAGGAGAGAATGAGAATTATTGTAAATAGGAGAAGGTTTGAGAGTATTTTTGAAGAATTGAGAGATTTGAGGGTTAGTTAGATCTTATCTAGAGATAAGGGATTAGGTGAGAGATTTTATGGATCATGAGAGATATTGTGGGAGCTATTTTAGGATCTAGAACCTACTTTGGGTTCAAATTCACTTGTATAAAGCCCATGAGGCAACTAAGTAGGAATGAGAGTTAGGAATGAGTGGCCAAGCATGAGGCCCGAACTTGTAAATATTTTATTTATTAATTAATTAATATGAGATTTTATGTGCATTGTTGTGTGAGGATCTCAGTATTATTTTGTGTTGTGTTAATTTTTAGTTGCAAATCCTATGACTTATGGCATCACAATATATTTCTTATAACCTCAAGTTAGAATTTCAATATAATCCACATAACAATCAAGACATTTTCCCTATTGATTCCAAGCAAAAATTTCCTACAACCATGCAAAATTATCACATAACTATACATTAATTTCAATAAATAACTAACCATCATATTCATAGCTCACAATTAATAACACTGATTGAGATCTAACAGTGACTGAAATGGAAGGTGGGACTTCAATTTTCCACCTAACCATAAACTAGTTACAACCTGTATTTCTTACACCAGTCGTACCTGAGCCAGATCCGCGGTCCAATGGATTTTTTCAAGACAACTCAATTGGAAATCATGCTCACAAGCTTGGATAATTGCCCAAAATCCCAGTTCTTTCCTCAAGTTTATTTCATTAAAAAAAAGGCAACCACTTCTTGCGTTCGAATGTATTTTTATCATTTTCTTGTGTATTTCTTCATGTTCCACATGGAGAATTTTTCAATATATTTTTTACTAGTTGCACATTTGATTAAGTAGTGGTGCCAATTAACACCACTCAGGTTCTTCTTCCTTTCCCCATTAGAATATGGACCTATGGTCCCACTCTTCAGGCCATGCAAATATTTTTACAATTATTTATAATCAGAGTATAATTACATTATAAAAATAAGGGGGAGTATACTAGGGGTGTTACAAACCTTACCCCTTAAGTGGAACACCACCCTTGGCGTTCTTAATAAAAAAATACTAAAACAAAACTAAGATTTGAATTTACAACTCTTTGTCTCAGCGATGCTTCCCGTGTCCTCAAATGTCATGTCTAGGTGTGTCGTTCACTATACTTAGGACTCCTTCATGCAACAAGTTCAACTCTTTTGGGTGTGTGTTATATTGTTTCCATGCAAAAATTTTATTTTATGTAGACCTAATTTGGGAAGACCCAAGGATGGGGGGTGGACCAACCCATGGTTTTGCTCATGGTTTTTTGGGCACAATGGTTTTTCCCCATGGTATTTGTAGATCTAGTCAAGGGAACTATGGCTATGTTCTAATCCAGGGTCAATGGACTGGGGTTTATGAATGCTTCGACATGTATATATAT
>APFE031584126.1:144155-209207 GCA_000404065.3 Pinus taeda
ATTTATAATTTATTAATGTATTATCTCTAGATTAATATAGAAATTAACAAAATATCTAGCTATCAAATTAATATAAAAATGTAAAAAATTATCTAGATCATAAATTAATTTTATACATCTAAACCAATAATATTAAAATTTAAACATGTAACATGCACCTATATAACAACAACAGCATACAAGATCTGATTGGCTTTCAAGGTTTGGCACATTGCTTGTGAACATTGAATGTTACCAGGGGCATTTTGAAGATTTTTTATTCAGAAAAGGTTTTTTTTTAATCTTAAAGTTTTGTCAAACATTTATTGTTATTAAAAGATCAAAATTGTTTAATTTCTAATAGTAAAACTTAATTGATTTAATCATCAATTGGGAATTTAAAAATTTAAAAATGGTTGTTGAATCACAATGCACGACTGCAATGGGTAGTTGATATTTTTAAGTTTAATTATTTTATTTTAAAAATTGACTATCCAGTATATAAAAGTGATGTATTTTAGTATTTTATTCTAAAGATTGGTTTTCCACTATTATTAAGTTTGTCTATTTTTTTTTTTTATATTTATTTTATTTTAAATTTTTGTTTTTTCTATATATAAAAGTTATGTATTTTTGACACTGTTTTTTTATGTTTTGATTATATTTATCAAATTATATAAATTTGGTGAAATTAATTTAAAAATGCTTTAATTTATTTAGATTGACAAATTATTTATCAAAATATGTAAAAATCACAATAAATCTCAGAACACCATGAACTATTTAAAACCCAATTGAACCAGTGTAGTATTATGGTAGAGATAATAAAAACCAATAAAATTACAAAACCATATAATTCTCAATGTTAAACCATTTGATTCATTAATGCAAGTGAGAGTATTTTAAAAACCAATGGAAGCATATGTAGCATTATGGCAAATATAATAAAAGGCAATATGATTACAATATCATATAATTCTCAATGTTAAACGATTTGATTCATTAATGCAAATGAGACCATTTGATTCATTAATGCAAATGAGAGTAATTAATGCACATGAGAGTAGTTAAAGACAATTTGATTCATTCAATTTATACAATTTTTTAAATATAATGAATAGCACATTTACCAAAGAATCTACAAATTGAATTGATCAAATTCTATTTAAAGACTATCAATTGTATTAATGAATTAAGTGATTTAATGAGAGAATTGTATTCACTTGTAATCCTATTGGCTTCTCTTGTAATTTTCATATTGTTGCATATATCCTATTTGGTTTTCAAAATGGGTCATGTTGTTTGTAGATTTGTTGGGATTCTATTGTGATAAAGGAAAAATGAAAGATTAATTGCATTTGACCAAAAAAATGGTCAAATTGAAAAAAATGAAAAAAATATTTCACCTATTTTGAGAAATATTTTCAAAATAATGAGAAGTGGTGAAAACCACTTTTGGAAAATATAACTTTTACCACTAACACACTTCGAGTTTACAAGCGACCACAGAACATAGATGAGTGAAAGCGCATGACATGCACTCTGTGGAGCTGCCATGGCGTTGTGCTACACTGCATGCAGATGTTGAGTGTGTGCATTCCCTTGACTATGTCATGCAAGCAAATGTGAGAAAGGTAGACCACTTATGTTGTGCATGTGTGCTTGCTGTGTAAGGTTCCTCCAACGAATGAGCGATGGGATCGTGTAGTTCGAGTGGAGGAAGCGAAATCTGGGTGTTTGGTTGATCTTCAATGCAAAGAAAAGAGTGATGAAGAGCCTTGAGTGTTTCAACAATTTCTTGACTGGAAGTGAAACCAACCTTAGGATAGTGAGGGCCTAGCATAACAATCAGCTTGGGCTAAAGTGCCTCGACATTTTGTGGGGTTTCAGCTTCATTGACAGATAGATCATCGTAGACTAGTGTCTTAGATAGATTAACAATGATTGGATCAACATCATGATCAGGTGAGGAAGTGAATAGTTCACGACAATCACGATAAGAAAATTTAGGATGTTTTTCGGCATCCTCATGATTTGACGAATCGGGCAGAGGGGTAGATGGGAAGCAAAGATCTTCACCCTCTATGTTTTTAGGGAAGATAGATGACATATCAGATGGATTTTCTGAGGAAAATGTGTCCTCTTTGCACTATAATGAAAGAATGACATCCGACGTGTCCTATGAATGATCGGAAGTAGAAACATCTAGAAATGGGTTTCAACAGGGGAAATCAGCAGTGGTAGAATCACAAGGGATGTCAGGATGAAGTTGATGAGGCAGGGTTGGAAAGGAGTCATCCTTCACTGTGAGTTCTTCATTAGATTCCCACACACACTCATCATGAATGATGGCACAGGTTAGCTACATAACACCAACTCCGTCGACAACTTGATCCTCGTTCACAGTAGGTGAGGAGTCCGGAATGGGAGAACACAAGATCGTACAATCTAGAGGATCAATAGAACGCGAGGATGGAGGTCGAGGGAATGAATCCATGTCACAACAAACAAACTTGCAAGCCAAATCTGCATAAATATCTAGAGTAGGTGGGGTGGGAGGACGTGACAGTTCAACAGAGGTGTGTGCATGATCTCCCACATCACTCCGCAGTAGTGGAGATGTTTGATGAGGTGAAGGTGGACAATCACTTGTGATAGCAATTGTGCCTGCCTGTGATTGCGCAGTTCCATCACCGAAGTGTGCTGAGCAGGCTTCAGATATGTGAAGAAGATACTCAAATCTTCCATAAAGAAATTCCCAATCAATTTCATCTTCAGGAAATCAGTATGCATGATTACAAAAGCGTGTGTAAAACTGATCAACAGATTCATCAGGTGCTTTTCGTAATTTCAGAATTTCTTGATCAAGCACTTCATGGTCAATGTGATTGAAAGCATAGTCTATCTCTGTGGCTAGATGAACAAGAGAATGAATATATTTTTCAGGTAGTGTGGCACACTAGTGCATTAGGTGCCCTTGAAGCATGTAGATGAACAATGCGCAACTCATGTATTCTTCAAAGAATCCATCTTTTGCATGAGCCTATAACGCTGACCGCGTGCCTAACCAAGGCTGCGTAACCTCCACCATCATACGTTTTATGAGACAATTTATCCGAGAGATTTTCCAAGATAGTGAAATCGTTTCCATAAGACATACATTCTGGAAGAGCATCTTGGTAGTTAGACATGACAGATGTGTAAAGATTCAAAATAGATATGAGGACTCAACTTGTCATCTGACCCTCCTTCTAGTGCCAAAATGTTGATGGTGCTGGACTCGCCAACATGTAAGGGGATCTCCCTGGTAAGAAGTCCCAATTAGACCTCATACCATTTGGTTTAGAAGTCCCAGCAGTGGGTCATATGGTAATGCCTTGACCGCGATTTCGCACAGAGGCAAGTAAGATAACTCTATTGGTAGCAAGGGTGTGACAATTGCAGCGAGCCAAGGAAGGTGCATGAGAGGTTCTAACACACAGGGGTTGAGATGAGTGTGCCCCTTGGAAACTTGTAATAGTACTTGGCTTGGAAGGGAACACACAAGTGAAGATGTATCACTAGCTAGAAAGAAAGTTAGCGAGCAATCCAAAGTGATGGTTAAACCAACAACACATTTCAGAAAGATTCATACATACTTATATAGAATAGTCCATACATGCATGCGTAAGAAAACAAATACATATATCATTTATAGTAAACTAGATAAAATAGAATACAATACAACATATGCATGAAACATGTTGGCTCTGTTATATTAAGTGTAAGTTCCATTCATACAATACATCCATGTCCAACTACTAGTTCCAATAGTGGAATGTTACAGCCACAACTACCTGGTCCTCCAAAGAGACGTACTAGCTTTGCGCAGTGGAGAATCCAAGGCTCGTTACAATACTGTACAAACTTTCTCTAAGATACTCCTATCGAAGCTTGGCTAACCAAAAGTCATTACAACGAGTTATGAGGTTCTATTTATAGCAAAGGGTGGGGTGACCCTTGACATTCCCCTCTGTGACAGTTCATATACCCTCATGACTCTTCATCTATTCTATGACTGTTACATCAAATTATTGACACTTGAACTTCCACTTGACACAATGTTACATTACAATGCACATGTGCTCATGTGAGACAAAAAGGCTTGAGCAAGCCATGCAAGACATCACTGACACTCAATCCGCTATGGTGAGTCCAACTCTTTGATATGCCTGTGATGGTGAAGGTGGTGAGTTGATGCCAAGCTTGGTCATCCGTGATGGTGTGCATGCACCCCATGGTGACATCTTGCTGAAGAGAACTCTTGCCTCTGTTGCATCCGGGTGCATTGGTGTGGCTCCTTCATCCAACTCGTATGCTAGCATGCACATGGTCTTCTTGGTGCAACCAAACTAGCAACACATTGATTTATAATGTCCGTGCTAATCTTCTAGTGTGTGCTAGTGGTCATGCGCATCAACTGTCAACTACATGCTCAGTTCCAGTTGGACTTGCTTCTTGTCTTCGCCTTAGAGAATGTGATAAATGGGTTGGATCACATGCGTGCACAAAATGACATACATGCTGTTGAATCCTTGCATGTGATCAACAACACTTCTCACCATGTCTACTCCATGCTAGTTGCTGGGATGGATCTATAAATTGTGCGGGCATAGTTTCATTTGTGAGTGCATGTTTTGCCCCTTGCTGTTCCTGTTCCTGTTGCAACTCATTCGCTTGTATGTGCAACTCATGTTCTTCCTTGGGTTGTTGCTTCAACACATGAAACTCCTTCTTTGTTCTATTCTCTGTCTTCATGTGATCACACCGTCACCTCATAGCTTGAGTCTCCAAAGTTTCTTTCATCATCAGTGGATCTGCTTGAGCTTGCAACTTTGTTCTGCCTCTGTGTTGTCGACAACATTCCTCATGCATTCGTTGCATTCGGTATGCTGCATTCAGCTGTTGTTCATGGTGCTTCTCATTGTGATGTTGCTACTGTCATATAATGATGTCCTTGTCTACGAACAACTTGATGTCTTCATGAGTAGGCAAGCTCGTAGACACTTGATCGATTACATCTCCAAGTGTGCTTTGAACGGTGTCTTCGACTCTACTCTCTTGGAAACCATTGTACCTGTACTGCTGAGAGCCATATGAACACCTGTGATACCTAGAGACATGGAAACACTCATGGAAAGAAATCTATCAGTCGAAAACCAAAATGAGCTTAAGAACTGACTTGCAACATACCAGTGTGACTGATCATGAAGGTTGCGCAATTTCCGTCGGGAGGTCGGGAGACTAACTACCAAGACTACGCAAGGAACAGTCTGGGCTACTGGGAGGCTGACTGACTATTGGAATTGTGCAATGCACAGTCCAGTCTGGCTGCTGATTGTTGGAATGGCGCAATGAGCAATATCAGGTGGAAATGGTTGCAAGCTCATTCACTGCATTGCACAATTTTCTGGGCCAACATTCACCGTCCCTCAGAATTGTGCAATGCAATAATGGAGGACAATCACTCGGTATAAATACACATTTCCTAAGAGGAAGACAAAGCCTTCCCTTTCAAGATTGTGTAATGCGGTCTTGGTGAGGTAGAGTCTGGGCCAAGGCTGCCTAGACTCATTGATGAGCAATTGAAAGCGAAAGTGAATGCGGATGCATGGCGATATTGAGTGTAAGCATAAGTGAATGATCGTGCATGCAAACGGTGAATGCTAGATTTAGAAAATGGAACAACATGCATGTGAGTGAGGAGAGTCTCCGAATTGGTGTTTTTTTGTGAAAATCAATTTCATGCATGCGACAACAGTAAGATGTTAATGAAAACTGAAACGGTGCTAGTATAAGATAGTATGTATCAAAACGACAACAAGTGCTCATTGAAATCAAGCAGACAACATACATACGAAGTGAAACAAAAAAAGTGCTAGAAATGCAACACAAGACATGGGAAGCAGGCTTACCCCGCAACAACTAAGCTGAATGTGTCGACAACTCCTAGATGTAATGTGGGATGTTAGAGCTACAAGGTTGATGTGAGGAAAGAGATTTGTAATGTTCGGTTGATGAGTTTTTATAAAATAGAGATTATGACATGCATGCTACAAATCTACGGAAATCGACACTTGGTGGGAGGTTTCTGAAATGATCCTTGCATGTAACCTTCAACTTCCAAAAATAGGTCCCTGAAACAAGGGATGCCTTTACATGTTGCCTTGGGAGAAACAATCCATGCATGCAATTATGTTTTTCTTGGTCTTGGAGGGAATCGATCAACTTACGTGCACAAGCAAGAGGCTGCTCAATTGCTGGGGGAAATGCACATTTCTGGCTGGGAGCTAGGCTGGCTACTCAGAAGATTTGTGCAATTTCTAGGCAGAGCAGCTGATTGTTGCTGCCCAGATTTGCGCAAATTTTTGGATGAGAAGCCCAGTTGGGAAGGATTTTGTAATTTTCTGGGTGAAGCTTGCTCAACAGAATTGAGCAATTCTGGGGCCCAACAGACTGCCAGTCAGGGTTGCGCAATTTCTGGAGGGAAGGTTGGTTGCCCTCTAAATTTGCACAAATTCTTGAAGGAGATTCTCAGCTTGCTGTTGGACCAAGTCTAGATGAACAAGTTGTGAGGGGAATGCATCAAGGTTTGATCGGTAGGATGTCTTTCTGCAAGAAAATCACTGGAGCTTGTGTACTTGACGAAGCAAGACATGTTGCTGTGAAAGGTTGGTAGGGAGGCTCCAAAACAAAGCTAAGGCAAAATTTTGGAGGGTGGTTGTAGTCGCTACAACATCAGGATACCAAATCGGTAAAGGTTCCTATTCCTATAGGTGTAAAGTTATCTGCTGAACAATGTCCCAAGACACAAGAATAGGAAGATGACATGTCCCATGTTCCATATGCGAGTGTAGTTGGTATCCTGATGTACGCAATAGTGGTTATCAGACCAAACATTGCACATGTAGTGGGAGTATTGAGTATGTTTATGTCAAAAACCAGGGAAGGAGCATTGGACAATAATGAAGCAGGTTTTCAGGTATTTGCACGACACTAGTGATTATGGTCTGTGCCTCCAAGGAAGACTAGGATTGGATAGATTTTTGGAAATACATGGCTTTGTTGATGCAAGCTAGTCTGGATATTTGGATTAAAGAAGATATGTAAGTGGGTATATGTTTAACATATTTGGAGGAGCAGTCAGTTAGATGAGAAAGAGACAGTCTATAATGACATTTTCAACTACAAAGGATGAATACATGGCAACCACTCATGCAAGCAAGGAAGCAATTTGGTTGCAGAGATTGTGTTCAAGTATGGGGTTAGTACAATGAGATATAAGGATAGTCTGGGACAAACAAGGTGTAATTTTATTGGCAAAGAACCTTGCTTATCATTCAAAGACAAAGCACATTGATGTTCAATATCACTTTGTGAGGGATATGGTTGAAGAAAAAAGGGTGTTGCTGGTAAAGGTGAACACTCTTAAGAATGTTGCAGATGCATTGGCAAAGTTTGTGAGCACTGAGAAGTTTTATTGGTGTATAGAAGAAATGGGCATTGTAGCCCTGGACTAATGACTAAGCTCTATTACGACCCTCGGTGTGGAAAGAAAACAACAAGTGGGAGAATGTTGGGTGTGTGTTATATTCTTTCCACATGTCATGGATGGGGGGTGGACCTACCCATGGTTTTGCGCATGGTTTTCCTGCATGGTGTTTTTTGGAATTGTGATTTTTTCCCATGGTATTTGTAGATATGGTAAAGAGAACTATGATTATGTTCTAATCCAATGTTAGTGGATTGGGGTTTATGAATGCTTCAACATGTATATGTATGTATTGTAACATTGAAAGGAATATAACGAAAAATCAATCTGGTATTCCCAGTTTTGGGATCTAGGGGAAAATCTCTATGTGTATTTGTTGTATGTTCTCGCCAATATATATTTTTTTGTTTTAAGAATTCATTTGCAGGTAATTTCTGTACAAGTTAAAACATACAAACTCATTACTTCCTAGGGCACACCTAATGTATACTTGATCCAACTGAGTATGCTCATGGCATTTTTGAAATTGATTTACTTCACTTTTCTCTTCCTTTCAGTCACACACCTTCCAAGTTCAGGCATCCCCTTCTCTGCTTCCCAATCCTTTAGGTGATCCATTCCTTGTCAAGGCTTCCTCACATAAGAAGAGTCTTAATAGCCAATACATATCTTAGCCTTGATTTAATAACACAATTATATTGGTTATGGCATCTCATTATGGCAATCTATGCATAGCATAGGTTTCCAAAACCATTGTAATGGCTTAGTTCTTGAGGTCTTCAACTCTATTAAGCTACTACTACACACTCTAATATTACTATGATGATGATTCTTGCTTTGATTTTTAATCAACCTTGTATATTTATTTTAGGAAGTTTGATAATTCACCTATATCACAAGTACATAAGTCATATGAAAATCATAAATATTTAAACCAATTTAAAATGTACTTTCATTAGCAGATTTTTCTACGAGGTTAATGATGAAATTATGGATCAATTCAGTTCGAAACATAATTATATTAAAACATAAATCAAGTCATTACAAATAAGAGATTTAAACCAATTTAAATAATAACCTTAACAACACTTTCTAATAATGAATACTTATCTCTGTGGCTTCCTCTTTTCTCCTGCACCGAATGGTTTATCAATCTAGGAAAACACTCAATGTTGTACATGCTCCACATAGTCTTAAATCAAATCTGTATTCAATTCCAACTCACTGAGTGGTTCTCAACTAAAGTAAGCATTCAATGGTGGTTATACTTCTCCATGTATCCTTTTCATACAGGTCCAAATAAGCCCCCCTCGTCACTCGCCTCCTAATGAGTACAGGAACTACAGATCCCAGTAGTCTTCTATCAACATGAATATTATTTAACACCAAAACTCCCATCACAACTCCGTTATCATCATAAATCCCACAACATCTCAACTCCCCCATAATCACAACTTTGAGGCCTAGGAAACCCCCAATTTCGGGAAGTTTTCTTATCCAATATCATCACACCTCCAAAAAGGCATGTGTCCATGTTCGACAAGTATATAAGTGGCTAGCTAGCAGTTTGGTGGTGTTAATAGTCGAATTGTACGCACTGAGTGGTTTCCTAGCCTAAGGCAGCACTTGGTAGCATATGTGCCTCATGATTTGACTAAGGAATCTAATTAGTAGTTAGTATACCTGTTGATATAACCTTCAACATTTCCTTGTCATAGCATAATATAAACATGGGCACATAAATGTCATGATCATATGATCATAATAATAATTAACATCAAGAATTCCCTCTTGCTCAATGGATCCATTACATTATAGGGGATTTCATTGGATAACCTCATAGTGCTATCCCAAACATGTCATTCATATATTCATCAGATTTTTAGGAGCATTAACCAATCATCCTTCCACAAGATTTATTCCCGACATTAACTTGTCAAATTAATCATTTCATCATTAACATGTTAATGAAATATAACACATTCCTAGTGTTAAGGTTAGAAACCCTCCTAGTATCCATGTAGAACATGCATTAATTTATAAAAGCTAGTTTAAAAACTCATCCAAAGGAATTCTCAACCAATTCCTTTCCTTTCATTTTTTACCTTTTTACCATCATCAACACTATCAACTGATATTTGTTATTAAAATTTGGCAGCTCAGGGATGGATTTCTCCTAGAAGAATTCATAAATTTCAATTCTGTTTGGACCACCTATAATAAAATTTCATTTTTGACAATTCTAATATGACTTTTGAAAAATTAGTAAGTCACATCTCAATTTGGAAGTGACTTTCCAAAAATAGAAAGTCATGTCTAAATGATCAAGGAAGATCTCGACATACGTAATCCACTTTAAAATAAAAGCAATCATGAATATACAAGTCAAGAATTAATATATTTATCCTTACTAGTATTATTATTATTATGCCTCTATTATTTATAAAATAGTCTAAAGTCATTCACTTTTAATGGATTAATATAAATGAATTCTCTCATGGAATAAGTAAATTAAATTGAGAATCTCTTACTTGGAAAATCAAACCTCTCTTTTGGAATAAAATAGTAACTCCACACTTAATAGAATGTAACTCTCCTTCACCAATTCACTATATGGAAAAAGTGTAACTCCTCCTCATTAAATGCTTATGTAACTCTGTCATTCAATTTCATTTGTAACTCTCACCACATATTCTCTCATGTCTAAGCATAACTCTCTCTCCCTAATTTAAATTGTAACTCCTCAAGACATGTGTACCTCTCTCTATTCTTGTCACGAGTTACACTTCTCAAGTAACTCCTCCCTCATGAAAGTTGATTCTCCTATTGTTGGCTCAAGGCACGAATTCATTTTGTAACTCCGCTCCTTTCTCATCTATTTAAGTAAATAACAAGTGAGAGTTGAGAGTAGCATGTTTATTGTGAATTGGGAGAGTCAGTGTTGACTGTGTGCAAGAGAAGTGTGAGAGTAAGTGAAGAGTAAGAGAAAGGGAAGATCTGGAGCAAGTGTGAAGGAAAATAACTGATCAAGAGAAGGATATCTTCAAGCAAATAGAAAGAGATCTTCAACTGTAAGTTCACTAGACATTAGTGACTTTATTCATTCTCATTATCTCTCTTTCTCTGTACTCTACTGAACACTTGAAGAAATATACTAGAATAAGAATCATTTGGGTTTTCCCCTTATGGGCTTTGTCCTGGTCATTTCACCTAACTCCCAATGTATTATATTTGTGCTTGGATGCCTTCATATGATCCTTAAGTTTATGTTTTATCTACAATTTCTGATCTGAAAAGTTTTGAAGAAGAAATATGCATTCTAAGTAATTGTAACAACATATAACATTCAGTTCCATTCAATTTTCTGCAAAGTACATTCAGTTTTTTGCAAAGTAAATTCAAATTTTTGCAAAGTACAATGAGTTCCATTCATTTATCTGCAAAGTACATTCAATTTTCTGCATATAACTTTCAATTTTTTGCAAATAATTTTTAAAATTCTGCATGGAAATTTCAGATTTTAACATGGTATTAGAGCCTTGGTGAAGACAAGTCCAAGGATACTAGAGATCACCTGAAGAGATTCCACTTGTTGTCAAATTTTTCTTATCAAAATGACTTCGTCCTACTTCATGCTAGAGAAGAAGCTAAATGATGCTTCAAATTTTGGTTCATGGAAAGAAAGGCTAGATATCACTCTTGAAGAACATGAAGTTCTGGAATTTGTTGAAGACACAATAGCTGATCCACTAGAGAATGCAAGTGTTGCTGTCAAATGCAAATATAAAAAGGGTGAAATCAAAGTTAGAAAAAATATCCTTGATTATCTTAGCGATCCTCTCATTACATATGTTTCTGGTTTGAAGAAAGCTAAAGAAGTGTATGGAAAAATGATTAGCGTGTTTGCAATTAGTAAGTTGAACCAGATTATTGCCTTGAAGAATCAACTGAAGGACATCAAGATGATCAAAGGAGAGACAATTCAAGCATAATTCTTAAGAATGACCAAAATTAGGAATCAACTGTCAACAATTGGTGAAGTTTTAACTGACAAAGAAATGGCATTGATTGCACTTGGAGGCCTTTCTCCTGTTTGGGAGACTTTTATCACCACCATCAACAATATCAAGACTATTCCCACATTTGATGAGATCCTGGGAAAGTGTATCCAAGAGGAGGCCAAAATTATCTCTAGAGAGAAAATTTCGCATCATGAAGAAGGATAACCTATTGCATTTTCAACCTATGACAAGAGAAAGAAATGTAGTAAAAAGAAATATGCTTTCAAATCAAATAGAGGGAATATAGACATGTCAAAAGTTAGATGTTTTATCTATAAAAAGCATGGTCACTTTGCTTGTGACTGTAAAGAAATAAAAAGAGCACCTGGATTCAAAAACAAATCTGATTATAGAAAAGACACTTTTGAAAATCAAAGAAAAGACCATCCTAATAAAACAAGAAATCCAAGGTATAGAAATAATGCAACATAAACTCAATCAAAATATTTTCTTGTTTATGCTCTTTCCAGTTCTTCATCTACAGATTCATTTGATAGCTGGTTCATTGATAGTGGTGCTTCCAAATATTTTACTGGTTACAAAGAAGCACTCTCTAATCTAGTTGAGAGGGATACTAATTTAAATGTTATCCTTGGAGATAATTTTACCCACTAAGTTTAATGTTATGGTTTATTTTCATTTTAGTTAGATGATGGAAAATCTATTTTTCTATAAGAAGTTTTGCATGTATCTCATTTGGAAAAGAATCTTGTATCCATATTTTCTCTAGAATCCTAAAGGAATGAACATTTCTTTTATTAATGGAAAAGTTCTAACCTGGCCTTTGAACTCAAGTATGAGATAAGCCTTCACTCAAGATGTGAAGTGCTTTAAAAAGTCAATCGTAAACCCCATTCATGAACTGGTCCATGATACTGATCTTTAGTGTGAGCTATGGGACATAAGATTTTCTTAGGTACACTACAAAGCCTTACCTCATGTAAGGAAAATCATTTCTGGAATGCTTTAGATTAGAATGGATCATGAAGGAGATTGCCTGGGATGTGCAAGTGGAAAGCATATAAAGGGACCATTCCCTTCAACCAAAACAAAAACTAGTTAGGTACTTCAGCTCATACTTTCTAATTTATGTGGACATATGCCTATTACTTCTCTTGGTGGCTACATGTATTTCATGATTTTTGTTGATGATTTTTCTCGCAAGGCATGGGGTTTATTTTTGAAAAAGAAAGGGGAAGAATTTGATTTGTTCAGAGATTTCAAGGCTTTCATTGAAAATCAATATGGAAAGTTGATCAAATATTTCATGTCTAATAATGGGTGAGAGTTCACCTCCAATGATTTTAACGATCTTTGCAAATACACCAAAATAAATAAAGAAACCATTGTGTTGTACAATCCACAACAAAATGGTGTGGCTAAGAGGAAAAATAGAACCATTATGGAAGCATTCAAAGCCATGCTGCATGATCAAAAGCTACAAAGTTTATGTGGGGGGAGGCTGCAAATACTTCTGTTCATGTGCAAAATAGAACTCCTCATCAAGCCTTAGACAATAAGACTCTTGAAGAAGTCTTCACTAGTAAAAGGCCTGAGGTGAGTCATTTGAGAATCTTTGGTTGTCCTGTGTACTTCCATGTACCAAAAGAGAAAAGGAAAAAACTATAAGCTTCAAGTAAGAAAGGTACGTTTGTTGGTTGTTGTGATAATTTAAAATCTTATATAATTTATGTACATGGTTAAAGAACTATAGAGTTTAGTATAGACGTAACATTTGATGAAGATGCAACTTTTAGAAAAGTAAGAGACTCTCCTCCTCTTGCAATTGTTGAAAGACAAGCTGTTAATGAAAAAGAGGCTGCATTGAAGTCAGAACTAGAACCTGAAAATGAGCTTGTTGATAATCTAATGGGTTCCATGGATCCTCTAGATCCTCCACCACATGATCCTCCCACCAAAAAGAGACCACTATGGCTGTGAGATACCTTGCAAGATTCTAAACAACATGCTTCCCAAGAGGAACATTTAGAGAAAGGAAGAAGCCAAGTAAGTTTCAAGGGTATGTTGCTGCCATGAACATCATCATTCAGGTAGAACCATGTACCTTTGAAGAAGCTGCAAAAGAAAAAGTTTGGAAATAAGACATGATTGAAGAATATGAGTCCATCATCCATAATTGTTTCTAGGAAGTGGTTCCTAGACCTCAAAATAAATCTTTTGTCACTTCCAAATGGTTGTTTAAGATTAAACATGGTGCAAATGGTAGTATTGAAAAATATAATTCTAGGTTTGTAGCTAGAGGTTTCTCTCGGAAAGAGGGAATAAATTATGATGATATTTTTGCACCTGTAGCTCGACATACTAATATTTGATCTGTTGTTTCCTTATTTGTTAGCCAGGGATGAAACTCTTCACCAAATGGATGTGAAAACTTCTTTCTTCAATGGCTTCCTCAAGGAAGAGGTATTTGTGGAACAACCACAAGGCTTTGAAGAGCATGACATGGAAACTCATGTATGTAGATTTAAGAAAGCCTTAAATGGGCTGAAGCAATCTCCAAGAGCTTGGTATGCTCACATTGATAGCTACCAAATTAAGCTTGGTTTAACAAGAAGTAGTGCAGACCCAAACCTATACTTCAAAATTATCCAAGGCATATCTTTGATTTCAGTATTTTATGTTGATAATTTATTCTTGATAGGAGGAGAACCTCTTATCCTTCAGTGTAAGAGGGAGTTAGCTTCTGAATTTTAAATGAAAGACCTTGGTTTGATGCATTATTGTATGGGTCTAGAGGTTTGGAAAAGACTTGGTGAAATTGATCTTCCTCAAAGAAAATATGTTGTTAATCTTCTTGAAATATTTTCTATGGTAGAATTGTTAACTAGGAAATCCATTCTATAGATATAAGGGATCCATCTAGCCAATGTTTTGGTCTAGTAACAACTGTGACAAAACAATCAAACTTCCCTAACCTAGATCAGAATGGCAAATGAGAAAGGGAGATGGCCTACCTCTCTCATATGTTCTCAACCTTTGATGATGATCCTGATCCCTTAGCTCCCAGACTTGCTCCTCGCTATTCCTTGGGTCTGAATATCTACAAGAGAGATCAAAAGACAACAACCAAAGAGACCATAGCATATGAATTCCAATGTAAGTTATACAATAGATCAAGAAGTATTGTACTAATCAAACTATCATAGACAAACTTATGGGAAGTAAAACATGCTTTGTATTAATGATTAAATCAAAGAGGGAAGCATACAACCAGTGCCTTGATGTTGAAGGCCTCCTTCAAGATGGTTCCAAGTCCAAGCCAAAATTAACAAGCTCTCCTTTACTCTCTCACCAAAATGGCAACATCTAAGCACAATTGAGTAGAAGAATGGCAATCAACAATGACCAACCCATTGAGGAAAGTGAAGAACAGATTTATAGTGAGGGAGAGGGAGTTGGAGATCCACCAAAGGGGGAAGAAGGTCATTATCCCAAAGGTAATATCCTTAAAGGTAGGATCAAGGGCTCTAAATGGGAGTACTCAACCATATCTTCATCCAACAACTACCAAATTTCTGTTATCGAGGCTTCTGTAAAGAGAAGATTCTGCTCCATTTTTGGAGAAACTGCCTGAAGAGGATCAATGCGAATTTTCCTATCAAAAGTCGCACTGCCAACACTAGTCACTAGTTAGACAAAAGTTTACTAGCACAAATTTGCCTACTAAAAATAACATTGGTCTTGCAAATTAGGGTTTTCACAATTTTTTCCAGAATTGCTTCAAGACATTAGTTCTCCATCTCTTCAAGGATGTGTTGAGAATATAATTCATGGTGAATGAGTTTACACAACTTTTGTCGCTTTACGACATTTGTGATGATAGTGGCACAAAGGACGATGCTTCAGGTATAGAGTTGGGATTGCGACAAAATATTATGTAAAAAACGCCCCCTAAAGCATGGAAGCAGAATAAGAAGTGATGGTTGAAGTGTTTTATCAGTTAAGGCAAGGAGCTTGGAAGACCACCATCATGAGACATTCAAATCAAACATGATATAATATATGACATCTATGATATATACATATGCTTGATAATACATCTAAATAGACATCACAATATAATACATGAATCCATGGTATGTACGCAACCATCCATCTGAAAAGGATCATGTCTATGGATCCACGACATGGAAACAACCATTTGTATGAAAATGATCATGTATACAATCATGAATATTCAATAACTCCTCGTACCCTGGAATTTAACAGATGAGATCTAGGGCCTTCATCTCTATCCCGACCAAAGTACGAATCTAACCATGTGAATAGATGTGTTGATGTCTAACATGGTAGAAACCACTTGATTACTGGTCAATAATGTAAACCATTAACAGGCATGAGAGAAACCACCAATAATGATGATGGCCCTCAAGGTACACCAGTACAATCTGCAAGTGTGAATTGTTGAGCTGAAGTCAAACACTTGCATAATCATTCGATCGAAGGCCAATGATGTAAGCCTGTCGTTGAACACAAAGAACTTGCCATTGAGGCATGCAAGCTCCAAGGTACTAAAAGGGAATTTCTAAATCAACTTCCTCGATAATGAGTTGAAGTCGATAGGAAGTGATATATCGAAGGAAGACCTCATTGACACAAAACATAGGATATCTCAAAATGATAGGAGTGGTTCGGGATTGTTGCAGAGAGGCTCACATAGGTATAAGAGGTTCAAATTTTTTAGATAGGACTTTTCTTGAAAATATTGGTGACATGACTCCGAAGTTCGGTAACACTTGACTCAAAATGGAATCTAAGGTCATGAGACAACATGGGTGATTGAATAAGAGGAAAATGGATTTCCCAAACCCATGAAGGCAAGTGGAGAAGAGAGGATATCCCAAATCCGATATGAGATGCAGATGAGTGTCATGTTCAAGAGAAACATGCTACCTTTACATAAAATATAGGACATGTTTACTTCCATTTTTCCCCACTATTGCTAGCGAGCACCTATTTATTTTTAATCACAAGATTGAAGAGGATACAATATTCTTGTCGTATAAGTTCATCCTTCATATGAATCCATCTTAGTAAGTTTAATGAGCCCTAGGAAGGAGTAACTCGTTCTCGTCATGGTGACAAGTCCTGCGCCATTTAAGTTTTACGAGTCTGACAAATGGGTAACTTGAAATCTTTTTCATGTTTAAAGAGTTTGGAAAAGAGGCGGAAAAGAAAACTCCAAAGGTCCCTGTTTGTAGATAGTATCTCAAATCCGAAAATGTAGAAAACAACATTCAAGAGAACCTCTTAGCCATGTTCAACTACGGTATTCCTTTTTCGTAAATTAGTCTATATCAGTCTAGAAAAGGGTTAAACTTGTACTGAGTAGACATCTTTTCATTTACTTTAACGAGTTCAAAAAGAAAAGTGCTCGAAAATCTTTTCATATTTTTGGAGTCTGAAAAGAGCTGAAAGATGACTTCGCCTGGAAGAATGAGTGGTATAAAAGGATAACGATTGGTTTTGGTGATGATGGAACTACTCAAAACATGTAGAGCTCAAGAGGCTGGCTAATAAGACCACTCATTGCGAATGTTCCTCTGGCAAGGGTAAAACAATCAAGTGAAAGTTTATGATCAGCCAAAGATATGGTGATGATGGAATGAAAAAAACAAGGCTCATCTAGCAAAAACAGGCTGATAAAGATGGCAATCACGAGAGGTAAAGTGAGAATGGTCTCATTTTTACACAATATTGAAACATGGGAAACTATGCTTGAGTATACTTGAAGATGGTTTCATTTTTTCACAAGCTTGAAACACAAGAAAAAACTATGCTTGGATTTTGTTTCATTTTTACACAAGCTTGAAATGGAAGTAAACTATGCTTGGATTTGATTTGCATGTCCCCAACATAATGGCTCAATTTGAGGTATATGAACCCCAAGATTCATTTCATTCACCTAAATAGAATACTGGTTACTAATAGGTGGATGGAATGAAGGTTCATTTACAAGATCAAGTGAAAGACTCGATTGGGAATTTACAATATCTAATCTAAGACTCGAATTGGAAGGGGATTTGTTTCATTTTTTAACGAGCTTGACATAGGAAAAGAACCATGCTTATGACAACTTGCTTCATTTTTTAATGAGGTTGACGTAGTAAAATAACTATCCTCATGGGGAAATATTTCATTTTTTAATGAGGTTGACATAGTAAAAGAACTATCCTCATGGGGACTTATTTAATTTTTTAATGAGGTTGACATAGTAAAAGAACTATCCTCATGGCACTTATTTCATTTTTTAACAAGGTTGACATAGTAAAAGAACTATCCTCATGTGGACCCATTTCATTTTTTATTGAGGTTGACTTAGTAAAAGAACTATCCTCATGGGAACCTATTTCATTTTTTAATGAGGTTGACATAGTAAAAGAACTATCCTCATGACACATATTTCATTTTTTAATGAGTTTGACATAGAAAAAGAACTATCCTCATAACACCTATTTCATTTTTTAACGAGGTTGACATAGTAAAAGAACTGTCCTCATGGGGACCTATTTCATTGTTTAACAAGGTTGATATAGTAAAAGAACTGTCCTCATGTAGACCTATTTCACTTTTGAATGAGGTTGACATAGTAAAAGAACTAAACTCATAGGGACCTATTTCATTTTTTAACGAGGTTGACATAGTAAAAGAACTATCCTCATGACACCTAATCATGGACTATAGGAGACCATGGCTTCCAAGAGGTTCTCATCAGATGGGAGAACAACACGCTGGAAGGGATACCTGTCAAGGAATCTAATGGAAATATCAGGTTCTAATTCCCCCAATACATGACACAATATATCACACTATATCATCAGTTGACACGGACATGGAACATGTGGCCACATAATTAACCTGTGGCGGGGAAGATACCACTTGCGTGTAAGGACCATTTAGGGAAGATGGTTGATTGGGAGATGAATTAGGACCAACAAATGACAACTAATCAATGGTCACAATTCTTTGTTCATGCAGGAAACACAACACATGAAAGAGAGAAGAGATAAGGGCTCCCATGACATAAACATAGTCATGACTGAGGAGTAAATTAAAATCCAAAGGGCCTTGGACAACCATCATGTCGAGATAGACAATTTTTCCTCCCAAAGTAATAGGCAACTTCGGAAGGATCCTTAAGGGTTGACTGGTTCCTTTGTTAAAAGCCAACAAATTTTGGGTAATGGGCACAAGTTGCAGAGAACCTAAATCTTGCAAAGCAATGGAGGGCATAATACTAACAGACGTACCTTCATCTATAATTTTTCTAGGTACAACCAGATTATAAGCCTGCACCATGATCGGGAAGGGCACATAAGAGGGAAGACGATATCCTACCAGTCAAATACAATCAAAGGAAACGACCATACTACTTGGAGGGGGTGCCATGGGAATGGGAGAACTGCCCCCTTGCGTTATGGGAACAAGAGGATTCCCCCTCATACCGTGGGAATGGGAGGATTTTCCTCCAATTCATTGGAATTTGACGAAACAAGAAGAACATGAGCGATATGAGGTTCACTCCCTATAGGAAAGGTGTGATCACCTGAGGGTGGAATCGGGTCAACCATTTCCTCAACCAATGGTTGGTTGAAAATTGACTCATGAGATTCACTTTCAAAGAGAGTGGGATTGACCGAAGATAAATCTTGATCAACCACTTGATCAACTAGTGGAGGGTCAAGGGAAATCTTCCGATAATGAGTTGGAAGATGAGGTTGAGAAGCGGTAAGGTTATCAAAAAATTTAGAGGCCTCATCCATATAAGGTGAATAGGATGATTCCCTTCACATAACCTACAGGGAAGTTTAACTTTTCCCTTTTCCCCATGGGTTTTATTGTCACTAGTTGAAGGTTTATCACCAACATGATCTCGAGAGGTTGATGACAAAGGTTGATGTGAACCTGTGGAACACACTTCTAATATCTTGGGAATACCAGGACATTCTCGAAGAAGGTGGTCACCCTTTCAAAGCTAGCAAGGGAATTTCACTTTACGAGGTTGATCAAAAAGTTTCTCAACATCAATTGCATCAGTAGCAATGACTGCTTGGTTGGCCTTTTGCTTATTTTTCTTCCTCTTAATCTTCCTTTTCTTCTTCTTCTTATCCAACTGGTTACTAGCTTGCGTGCTTTCACCAGACGAAGAGGAAGAAGACCGAACAAGTGAAGAAGGTAAAGGGTTAAATTTAAGATCAATCAGAGGCTGATACTGCTTAGGTGGAGTAGGGCCTGGTTGAGGAGAATTTTGGACATTTAGAACCATAGGGGTCAAAAATAACCAAATTGGCAAACCAATGGTAAACCCAGGAAGGGACAATGTTTACATATAGGGAGCACCAACATTTCCAAAAGATGGAAAATAACTAGGATTCCCGTCAGAGCGGTTTCCTTGGTTGGTAGATTCAAGAACTATTGCCATTAGTCTCAACCTAAGATCTACTAAGTAGTATTTCCATAGGAAGGATGTTTTTCTACGATTAATTAATTGATTTTAGAAATTAACAAAATAAAATAAAAAAAGGGGTAAGCTAGGGAAAAAGGGTTTACCAAGTATCTGTGAACTGCATAATACCTCCCAGTGAACCAAGAAGTATAGGCATGCAATCTCACCGAATTCTATGTTCGGTGTATCATGTTTAAAAGGCATCTGACTCAGTTATCTATGGATGGATAACAACCTATAGGGGACTCCCAAAATATAAGCGACGTTACATGGGAGTGCAGTCCATAGTAGTATTGTCTAATGCGTAACTATTCGATGAGAGCCATCCTTTAAAATTATCATGCATGGAGTGCCTCCGATATAACTGAAAGTACCGGAGAACGATCCTATACACTTCTGTATGTGGAACGAGATTTAACCCCTACGATACAATGTTGGAAAATAACGACAACTCCTACGTTTAACGATGCTGGAACACATCTCTAGCCTAGACCTCTAAATGTTTTCATTAAATTTCAAATGCTCCTTAGGTTAATTGAGTAAATTTTGATGTTTATCTTGAATTATGTTTCAATTTTATGGCTCAAAGCGACATCACCTGAACACCTAAGATGCAGTAATATGAGAAAAATATTCTTTTCCAATTCGATCAAAGCTAAACTAGTAAGGGGATAGATTTCAAACAATGATGCAACAAGTAGTAATGCAACAAGAAAAGTGCCCTTAACTAGTTTTTTTTACTTTTCACTTTTGAAATGTAACTTTTCAAAAGTAAAATGATTTTCACTTTTACTAAGATGCACCCATATGAACTTTCATTTTTCTTTTCGCTTTGAATGATTTAATGCACCTAATGCACTCTTTAGCTTTCAATCAATGAAAAAGGTGATCTTCTTTCAATGACGAATCTCAAAAAAGTAAATTTTCAATGTAACTAATCTAATGCACTTTTATGAAAAGTAAATTTTTGAAATGGAAACTAAATAAATGGAAGATCAATTTCTTTTATGATTGCAAAGTAACTACTAATTCTCAATCAACAATAAATCAATATTTTCCCAATCATACAAGTAGAAAACAATGATTTTAATTGACTCAAAACATAAAAAACTCAATCAAAATTTCACGTTTACCACTTAAAGGATGGGATTGAGTTTTGCACACCACAAAGAAATTGAAAGCAAACAGATAGAATATACTGCACATAGAGCAGGGAAATGACCTCAGAGACCAAGACACACTAGAGTTTTCAGCAGGAACCCTAAAAATTCTCACATTCAAGGACCATTGCTACTTTATATAGAAAAACACGTGCTGATAGGGTCATCAATGCTAATTTTCATAGAAAAACCTGTGCTGGTCTTTCGCGTGGATAAACAATGGAAGAAAAGGTTTTCGGCATGACTGTATAGGGGAAAACAGGTGTTTTCAATGCGATTGTCATTGATAAAACACACGCTTAGCGTGGAAATTTTAGGAAAAATAAGAAAGACTCAGGAAAAAACTCTAGACTTAATACCCTAAGACACCAGCAATTCAGAGTACAAACTGAAAATCAATCTAAAGGCAGGGTCTTTTGACGGCTGTCCAAACTAAACGAGAAGGTAAAAAATAAAAGGAGGATGAAAATGGTGTAGGCTTCCCTAATGGAGTCGTCAATTTGTTAACTAGACAATCCCTTCTATAGATAAAAGCGATCTCTCTAGCCCAATGTGCGGGTCTAGTAACAACCGTGAAAAAACAAGAAGACTTCCCTAACCTAGATCAAAATGAGAAATGAGAAAGGGAGATGGCCTACCTCTCTCCTATGCGCTCAACCTTTGATGATGATCCTGATCCCTTAGCTCCCAAGCTCGCTCCTCACTATTCCTTGCATCCAAATACCTGCAAGAGAGATCAAAAGACAACAACTAGAGAGATCATAAAATATGCATTCCAATGTAAGTTATACAACAGATCAAGGAGTATTGTACTAAGAAAACTATCATAGACAAACTTATGGGAAGTAAAACATACTTTATATTAATGATTAAATCAAAGAGGGAAGCATACAACTGGTGCCTTGATGTTGAAGGCCTCCTTCAGGATGGTTCCAATTCCAAGCCAAACTTAACAAGCTCTCCTTTCCTCTCTCACCAAAATGGCAACATCTAAGCACAATTGAGCAGAAGAATGGAAACTAGCAATGAGTAACACATTGAGGAAAGTGAAGAACAAATTTATAGTGAGGGAGAGGGAGTTAGAGATCCACCAAAGGGGGAAGAAGGTCCTTATCCCAAAGGTAAGATCCATAAAGGTAGGATCAAGGGCTCTAAATGGGAGCACTCGACCATATCTTCATCCAACAATTACCATCTCGTTGTTCTCGAAGATTCTAGTAAGAAAAGCCTCTACTCCATTTTTGGAGAAATTACCCGAAGAGGATTAGCACATATTTTTCTATCAAAAGTTGTGCTGCTAGTGCTAGTCACTAGTTAGACAAAAGGTTACCAACACAAATTTTCATACTAAAAATAACGTTGATATTGCAAATTAGGGTTTTTCACAAGTTTCCCAGAATTGCTTCAAGACATTAGTTCTCCATCTTTTCAGGGATGTGTTGAGAATATAATTCATGGTGAATGAGTTTACACAACTTTCGTCGCTTTACGACATTTGTGACAATAGTGGAACAAGGGACGACATTTCAAGTATAGAGTTGGGAATGTGATAAAATATTGTGTAACAATAATGTAAGTCCATGCATACTCTTATGGAAATGAACTTTAAGAAATTATGCGGCAACACCGCAGGATCTAGTCTGGAAAATCCCACAAAGTTTAGACAACTCATTGGTGTTTTGATGCTTTTGGTAAAAAATAGGCCTAACGTATGCTTTGCTGTAAACACTTTAAGTCAACATATTATTGATCCCTTCCATGTCCACTGGATTGATGCGAAACATGTACTTAAATACTTGCATGGAGCTATCAATCTAATATTGAAATACACTGCTAAAATTGTAAGACATCATGGATATACTGATGCTGGTAGCTCTGCTAATAGAAAGAAAACTTATGGGTGCTACTTTATCTTGGGATATGCCATGATATCTTGGATGAGAAGAAAGAAAAATGATGTTGCACTGAGTACATTAATGCTAGCATGGCTAGCTATGAGGCATTTTAGATGAGAAAGTTTTTGGGGAATTATTTGAGCAAGTTCCAGACACAAAAATTATATATTGTGAGAATAAGAGTGGGACTTGTCTTGCAGAAAATCTCGTGTTTCATGATAAGTCCAAGCATATTAAGATCACGTATCACTATACCTGGGATATGGTGCAGAGAGGAGCAGTGAGGCTCCATAACATCTCCACTTATGATCAGATAGCTGACATTCTTACCAGCCTTTATTGAAAGGAAAGTTATTGGATTTTAGAGAGAAATTTGGAATTATGGATGCGAACCTTTTGGGAAGTGGTCACATATGATCGAGAACACTTATCTAAATTTACCTCTTCTCAAAGATCACATGATTAGTGAATGATCCTGGAAAGATCCTAAGGATGAGGGACCACTTGTGCAGTGTCTGCCACAAGAGTAGGCCTCAATATGCATCTCCGACAGTCTCGGACATGGGAAGAGCCATCTATTTGACCAATAGGTGTAGTGATACTTGTCTGTGTGACTTGTCTAGGATGCATGTGTTCCACCACTTGACACTTGGTTGTGTTTGATTCTTATTTGTGTGACTTGTTTGAATATTTTCTATGTGATGCCGATGTTCTATCACCTAATTTTTGAGATCGAAATTGGTTGAGTGTAATCCTTGTCAATGTGACATGTGATGATCTTTTTCTTTCCAAATTTGTGTCAAGTGGATGATTCTTCTTTAGATTGCGACTTCATTGCTAAAAAGTAGAGTTGAGATGAGATGAATGAAAAAGACCAGACCAAGCAAAGATCTTTGATGCAAAAAGAAATTCCTCCGTAGCTGAGAGGGAGTGTTAAAATTTGGCAACTCAGGGATGAATTTATCCTAGAAGAAATCATATCTTTCAACTATGTTTGAACCACCTCTAAAAAAATTTCATTTTTGATCATTTTAATGACTTTCCAAAAATAGAAAGTCATGTCTAAATGACCAAGGATGATATCGACATATGGAATCCACTTTAGAATCAAATCAATCATGAATATACAAGTCAAGGATCAATACATTTATCATTACTAGTATTATTATTATTATGATACTATTATTTATAAAATTGTCTAAATTCATCACCTTTAATGGATTAATAAAAACAAATTCTCTCATGGAATAAGTAAATTAAGTTGAGAATCTCTTACTTGGAAAATCGAACCTCTCTCTTGGAATAAAATAATAACTCCACACTTAAGAGAATTTAACAATCCCACACTAATTCAATGTATGGAAAACGTGTAAATCCTCCTCATTAAATGCTCTTGTAACTCCCTCATTCAATTCGATTTGTAACTCTCACCAAATATTCTCTCGTGTCTAAGTGTAACTCTCTCTCTCCCCCTAATTCAAATTGTAACTCCTCAAGGCAAGTGCACCTCTCTCTCTATTCTTGGGATGAGTTACACTTTTCCTCAAGTAACTCCTCCCTCATGGAATTCAATTTTCCTATTATTGGTTCAAGGCATGAATTCATTTTGTAACTCCTCTCGTTTCTCATCTATTTAAGCAAGAGAAAGTGAGAGTTGAGAGTAGTATGTTCATTGTGAAGAAGGAGAGTTAGTATTGCAAGCGAGCAAGCGAAGTGTGAGATAAAGTGAATAGTAAGAACAAGGGAAGAGCTGGAACAAGTGTGAAGGACAAGATCTGATCAAGAGAAGGAGATCTTCAAGAAAAGAGAAAGAGAACTTCAACTACAAGTTGATCAAACATTGGTGACTTTTTTCATTCTGTGTGTGTGTGTGTGTGTGTGTGTGTGTGTGTGTGTGTGTGTGTGTACTCGGTTGAAAATTGAAGAAATCTAATAAAAGAAGAATCATTTGGGTTTTCCCCTCGTGGGTTTTTCCTTGGTCATTATGCCAAACTCTCAATGTATTATATTTGTGCTTGGATGTCTTCATATGATCCTTAAGTTTATGTTCTATCTACAATTGCTGATCTGAAAAGTTTTGAAGAAGAAATCTAAATTCTAAGTAATTGTCACAACAAATAACATTCAATTCCATTCATTTTTTTACAAAGTACATTCAGTTTTCTGTAAAGTACATTCAATTTTATGTAAAGTAATTTCAAATTTCTACAAAGTACATTGAGTTCCATTCAATTTTCTACAAAGTACATTCAATTTTCAGCATAGAACTTTCAAGTTTCTGCAAATATTTAAAATTCTGCCTAGAACTTTCAAATTTTAACATTTGTGCTCTTTCAATACTCAAAAAATTATTTAACTCAACATGTCCTCATCCATTTTGTTCATACACTATCAATTTTCAACCTTTGACATTTTTCATTCATGCTCACCACAATTGTTAGGAGCATAAATGCCAATAATGGACCATTCTTTCCCACTTTCCAAATGGTGTTCCACACTACCCGGAACCCATTAAATAACCTTGATGCATTACCTAATAGTGGAAAATACAATCTCTGCTTCCATGTCATTCACACAATGATCATATTTTTAGAGATTAATCACTTACCATGGTACTATGACGATTTTTAACTAATGACCTGTCAAGCCACACAATGTCATTATGCCTTACATGTCTCAACCACATTGTATTAAAGTTTAGGAAAAGTTCCTTTTTGTGCCATTTCCACAACTATTACATTGCTTTCCATTTTATTTAAAGTGGACTCAACCAGGTCCATCTTAGCTATTCTATCATCTTCTTCTGTCCTCTGACTGCCATGTATCTTATGCACAAAGTTTAACCAATATATTACACTTTTGGTTGTGTTCTACTTCAACTCTTCTCCATAGCTCCTCTTCTTCATTTCCCCACACTCAACGACCACCAAGACTAAAACACAAAGACAAAAATAAAGAAGAAGCAAGGAAAACTAAAAAAATCTCATATAAACAACACGTATTGACAGCACAAACAACATGGCCATGCTCAAGGTCAACAGTCAAAGCAACAAAGGAATATGAAGCCAATCAATAAAATACAAAAAACATAAAACTTTATTTAACCCACAACAACTCAATCCCATGAGTTCCTTTGTTCAATGTGTCATTCACCACCTCCACCATACCACTGTCCATGATTTTACTACTTGTTGCAATTTGAGTCTTCTTATATGCTGTAACACACACCAAGTTGTTAGTTATATCAACATAAACCTATTACCTTTCCATGCTAATACCAAGCATGTTGATTTGCAATCATTCACACATCTAGAATTCATGTCATTCTAATGTTTTAAGAATCAAAAATACATATCAACATGTTTATAACCATGCTATCATAAGATTGAAAATTAAACTTTTACCAAGCCTAGCATCATAAAATTTTGAAATCAATCTTTTACTAAGGTTAGTAGCCATGATATAGGCTACAATCAGCTCATAATCATCAACCATATTGCTACAACTAGCATCCAATTGCACCCTTGTGCATCTTAGTTGCCTCAAAACACATTATATTAATACAGTTGTCTTAAAACATGACCATTTATTCATGCAATATCATAATAACATACTCATATCATGCACCTAATCAAGCATTCCATTAATACTTTAAGTGGCATAAATTTCAAGAACCATAATCAATAATTTTTATCATACTTATCTATAGAAGACCATTGATTGGTAGAAAACCTATTATTAATGTACTCACCACATTGCCATAACATGTATATCAACATGTATAGATATCACTTGTGCCATTCTCTCATCAACACCTTATTTTCCATAGCTTTGGTCCCTCAAGATTACACAAAACACTTTCATTGGATTCCCAATTGTGTTATCAACCTGCTCCTAGTTACATGTTTATCATTAACCAATATTAATTAATTTATGACAAAAAAATATTGAGATTATTTATGCCTACACATCCACTACTATATGTGCTTAGTATACCTTCATGCATATTGGCATATCATTATTCAATATCTATTCGATGGACATGCCTCTCCAAAACATTTCAACTCTTGCACTTTATCATGCTTATGATATTGAATCATAAACCTCTGACAACTTCTCAAAATATCTAAGGAAAGTGTAGACTAGCGAGAGATAAGTTAAGTTATCCCCCTCATAATTTTGATAGCATCATTAAATCATGAACTTTTGCAATCATGCCGGGCTACTCTAGGGAATCTAGTCAACATTCTGTATGTTTATCTTGCAACATCAACTCAAATTAATCTTTAAGTAGCATCAGTGTATTCATATATACAACAAAATAATATCACAGAACTACATATGAATGTAGTAAATAATCACCAACAAAATTCAACAAACAACAAAAACTTGCACCCAACAAATAAACCTTCTTTAAATAACACAAAATTCCAAATTTTTACTCTCCAAGGTGTAGAACATTTTCTCTTCAGTTCATATGTCATAGAGCCCATCTAATCCAATTGTTGAACTATGAAGCTGTGATACCACTTTGTAACATA
Source organism: Pinus taeda (assembly GCA_000404065.3). Classification (NCBI taxonomy): domain Eukaryota; kingdom Viridiplantae; phylum Streptophyta; class Pinopsida; order Pinales; family Pinaceae; genus Pinus; species Pinus taeda. The sequence goes on from APFE031584126.1 coordinate 171,790, forward strand.
CCCAGTTCCCTCAATGACTTACATAGGTTACAAGGTACCCAAATCTTTTTCCCCCCTTTTACTAGCTTGACAATAAGATTTGATACCACATTATAACATACCCCTACACAGTTTATCGTAGCTACACTTGCAAACAATTGATTTTCATCTCTCATACATTTTGTCAAACACTTCACATGTAAACCTTTCTTCAAATACTTTTTATACAATCAATTAATTAGTACTTTTCATATATACATTTTGTATTAAATCAAATTAGAAACATTGCTCTAATTCCAGTTGTAACATACTAATTGAAATATACCACTCAATCATGCAACTTTTGATTTTGTCTTTGAGGTATTTTTTTTTTCAAATACTTTGTATGAAAATTGTAATAAAACACCTTTAACACATTTCTTCAAATTCTTTGCATGCAAATAGGCATATATAATCCACAACAATACTATCATACAATGATACTATCCCCATTCACAAAACAACATTTTCATTGAGACATTTCATCATACAATTTGGATGCAATGAATCATTAAACCATTTAGGCATTTTTTAAAACACTTTTGCATACAAACTAATATGGCAAATTATTTGCATGCAAATAGGCATATCTCAACTACAACAAGATTGTCCCCATCCACAAAGCAACATTTTCATTGCAGCATTTCATCAAACAATTTGTATGGAATGAATGATTAAACCATTTAAGCATTTCTTTAAACACTTTGCATGTAAACTAATATAGTAAAAAATTTAGGGCATATCTCCTAAATTATATCAATACAAGTTCTAAAGACCAAACCAAACCAAGTGATTAATGGAAGTTCCCATCACTATGGTTTAAGTTTTGACTTTTGGAACCACCCAAATGAAATGTTATAGCATAAATGCTAACATGACCTGTTTGACACACGGTTTTAGGAGAATTTAGGTCTTGATTTCCTTTGATTATATTTCCTAAAATATTGCAACCCAAGATCTGAAAGTTGGACCTGATGACCAGTGAGATTTCCCCTCACTATGGACTAAGTTTCAACTTCTGGAACCTCCTAGAAGAAAATTTATCATAGGAATGCCAACATGACCTATTTAACATTTAGGAAGCCCAACTTTCTTTGATCATATTTCCTAATTTTTTCGTGAGATAAGATCTAGAAATCATATGAGAGGATCAACAAGATTCCTCTCACCATGGTCCATGTTTTAGCTTTGGAACCTCCTAGAAGAAAGGTTATAACAGAAAAGCGAGCAATTGTAATCATATAGCCCTACAGGTCCACATGCACATATTAACTTGCAGTTAAAAATTAAGACATTTTCTTATATCCTCAAGGTAGAATTTCAACATAATCCATAAAACAATCAAGGAATTTTCCCTATTGATTGTATGTTATAGTTTCATGTAGCCATGAAAAATTATTACAAATCTATACATTAATTTCAATAAGGAGCTAATCATCATATTCCTTAGCTCACAATTAATAACACTTATTGAGATAGAACAATGGATGACATTGAAGGCGAGACTTTGATTTTCCACCCAGCGATAGACTAACTATGACATGTATTTCTTGCAACAGTCACTCCTTAGCTAGATCCATGATCCAAGGGGACTTTCAAGCAAATTCAACTCGAAATCATGGTCACAAGTTTGGCTCCTTGCTAAATAACCAATTATGTCCTTGAACTTCTTTCATTCAACAAAAACTAGCGACCTCTTACTATTCAAATTCATTTTTATCCATTTCTTGTGTGTCTCTTCATGTTCCTCATGGAACATTCTTCAAGATATTTATTTCTAGTTGGGCATTTGATTAAGAAGTGGTTCTAGTTGACACCACTCAGGTTCATCTTCCTTTCCCCCTCAGATCATGGATCTTTGGTCCCACTCTTCACGCCATTCAAACAAATTTACAATAATTTATAATCCAAGTATAATTAAATTACAAAAATCAAGGAGATTATACTAGGAGCATTACACTAGCTCTGTAACATGAAAGTATTTTACATGCCTGATTCTCATTTCATTGATACCACTACAAAGAAAAATCAATCATGACAAAACTCCCTCTTTTTTAAACAAACCAAATCATTTATCTTAGAACTAACCTTTTTTTTGTAGGATTGATCCACAGGGGATTTGAACCTTGATTCACATGGCTTACATAGTATTTCATAACAAGATCATTGCCAATTGAATTGCCCCCTGTGGGCTAGCAATTTTCTTCTTATTTGAAAAGAGGTTAAAGAATATTTACCAACTAGTTACCTAGATTTCAAACAAAAATCATATTCAATTCCATTAGAGGACTGATTTTCACATTAATTTTTATTTTATTTTATTTTTTTTATTATTTTTTTTTTTTTTCTTTTTATTATATTATACTTTTTTTTTAAATTTTCTATTTTGTTGGAAAAGAAGAAATAAATCAAGGTGAGGTTACAACAGGTTGGGAATCCTCCTTTATCACTACCTCCATCTGAGGCTGTTGCAAAATAAGTTTTGAATTCCTCTAGGGTGATAGGTTGCTGATATAACCTTAACCTATTCCCATTAACCAAGAAACAAATTCCTTCCCCACCAATGGTCTTGATTCTCATGAAACCATTATTAAAGACAATATTGATTTCACATGGGCTACTAACTAGCATGTGGTAAGCTTTCCTTTCAGATTCTTGAATTTAGAGTAAACAAGGAGAGCCTAATCTCTTAGTTTGAATTACTTTTTCTAGATAAACTTGTCATGCCATTTTCTTCCCTACTACTAGACAAGGGTGTTTTGTTGAATGAAATTCTTACGCATCTCATACAATTCATTTAGCTGAGCTATTCTTTGTTGTTGTGCATCTAGGAGATTCATATCTAATTGATCTACAATTCTCAAAGTCTTCACTTGAAATTTTATTAGAAGAAGAGCCTGTTTTCCATATACTAGTTCATATGGTGTAAACTTGGATGTTTTCCTCCATGTAGTTATGTAGACCCGAAGTTCCTCAGGAAGTCGATCTTCCCAATCCTTACGGTGTATTTGTATTGTTTTTGTTAGAACTGCTCCAAGGACTTTATTAGTGGACTCCACTTACCCATTGGATTTTAGGTAGCAAAGGGAGAGTTTTTAATGCTTTATTTGATATTTATAAGTCATGTCTTGTACCAAATTTGATGTGAATTGCACTCCATGATTTGTTACAATTTTTCTAGGCACACCAAAATGAGTAAAGATATCCTCAAATAAAAAATCTACAACTACTTGTTCATTGGAACAAAAATAACTTGAGCCTTTTCCCATTTAGTAACATAATAAACATAAACCAAAATGTACTTTCCCTTCTTTGATGCCAGGATAATAGGCCATACAAAATATAGAGCCCATTTTCAAAAAGGATTAATGAGTACCTCAGGCTGTAAAGGCATCTTGTTAGATTGTACTAGACCACCCATCTGCTGACAATTGCCACAACTTCAAACATAATTTTTGGCATCATTGAAGTGAGTGGGCTAATGATATTACAAATGAAGGAATTTGCAAGCTATTTTCTTGTCAACGAAGTTCCTTTTGCATGGCTTATCATGGCAGGGTTTCAATATGTCAAGCATTCGTCTTCACGTACACACCTTCTAATGATCAAATCAAGTCCCATTTTGAATAGCCCCCCTCCAATCTAGGAATACGAGGCATTGAGTTTGATGATATTTTGTTTTTCCCTAGGTGAAAGAAGTTATGGCAATTTTGTTATAGCCAAATAGTTAGCCACATCTACAAATTAAGGAGACTTAGTAATGACAACAAAAAAATGTTTGTAAGGAAAATCATCATCTACAAGAGTTTCTTGACCTTCATTATGAATCCTATAGAGAAAACCTACTATGAGATTTTCCCTTTTAGGTCTATCTAGAATAGTAATATTAAAATCCTACAACAAAAAAATCACCTAGTTATTATACCATTGGTTATAGGTTCATTCGTTAGTGATCTAGGGGATCAAAAATATGCTCAAAAATCGAAGAGGTCAAATTAACCCGAAACTAGTGCCAAATCATAGATCTCATCATTCTGATTCCAACGACGCTTGAATTGCCTCAACCCAACACCATATGATAAAGTTATCTCGTTCTAAAGTTTTTGGCAAACAACTAAAAAGTCAACTTGTAGGGTTGACTAGACAACTGACTGGGCAAGTTGTATGATGATTTGGTAGTGACATTAGTAGGGTGGCTATGAAGTATGGTTTGCAAAGGACCCATCAAGGCTGGATACGTTATTATTGGCTATGGTGAGCGTTGTTGGGCCAACCATAGGCCATCATGTGGCCCAATGGAAGGCTGCCATGTGGCCCTATGGGAGGCCACCACTCGGCTTAGGTTCATTGGCTAAAATTTTGTTGGATGATTGACCAAAATCAGTGGGGTTTGACCCCACGACTTCTGAAAACATAATTATCCACCTTATCATTAGGCCACACAATGGTTCTTGTTATATAGAGCAATCAAATTATATTTGTAGTTGAACGGTTGATGCGTTTGGGGGTGAGGGGGTCGACTCGGTTGACTCACCTGACCGGGCCAACATATGGTCATATCTCAAGGCATGTAACTGAGAGTCGAGGCAGAAGGGGTGGGGAGTTATCCCCAATCCCTGGTCCCATTTATTATACATAATTGTCAGCATATGGTGCGGAGGGACGAGGCGCGTGGCACCTTGCCCACGCCCCAACCAATGATCACATTTATTTACACAGGACTAGGAGAGGAGGGTCAACGGGCGTGCGAACTTTAGCCCATGCCCATAGTCATATATTTTCCATGTGACCAAACCATGGGGCAAAGGAATAGGCGTGCAAACATATTGGCGTAATTAATGATATGGAAATTTTCACCTTTTTCGATAAAATTATCACCGAAACCGCGCAAGTTTGTCACCCTACAATGTCGCCAAGGTCATTCGTTGCCAATTTTGACAGAGGGCCAATTTTGTAGGACAATTAGTAGGGAAATGAAGAAGGAGGCCTAACTTGGCCATTTTTTAGCCTTTTTGAGCCCAAGAAGAGCCTACACAATGGTTTTTGGGTGTTTTGGACATAATGACAATGTTATTTTTGTGATTTGAGCATTGCATGTTGATTTAATTTGATATTTGAGCATACGATTTAAAGGGCCAACATTGGAAGGTGGACGCATAGATGTAGTTCAAGAGAGGTAAACTTTGTAATCAAATTGTTGTTTTGTGATGCTGCATGTTGTCTATTTTTCACTGTTAAAATATGCAAAACTTAACTAAGTTTACTAATTTTATGTGCTTTTGTAATTTCGATCCATTGCCCACAAGACATAAATTAACATGCAAAATTTTATAAGAAACCTTCAATTTTTAATTTTAGATCATTTTGGTATTAGAGCATGGTTGTTGTGAAAGTTTGAACATTTTTTGCAACTATTTTCTTGAATGATTACAAGGTATAAATTGAGAAGAGGAGGAGTGCTTGAAGAAGAAAACCCTCAAATTGGTTCAAGGAGGTCACAAACTCCACAAAATCCATTAGTCATGGCACATGAATAAGGACAAGATCTGATGTTTGAGGATGAGAGACATTTTATAAAGGCTTTCTATGATATGTCTGAGATGGTAAAAGTGTTGTACAATGAGAGGAAAACAAGGATGCAAGGGGAAAGTTATTATCATCCAAAAGGTAATGGTGGTGATGGGAGCAAGCCTCCTCCTCCTCCTCCTCCTCCTTAATATCCTTCTACACCTCCATCCTCACCTCCTCCTTCATCTCATACACCTTCTCCTCCTCCATCTCCAAAAGGACATGCTAAGTATCCTTTGATTAAGCTTGATGTCAAGTTTGAATTGCCTATGTACAATGGGGAAGTAAATGCAGAAAAGTTGGATAATTGGGTTTGTCAAATTGAATTCTATTGCGGGATTCAAAAGATTGATTCATCCGAATTGGATAATTATATTTTTTGTGATCTCGATGCATTTGGAGTGGAAAAAGTGTAGGAATCAACTCACGAGACCATTTTTACTGGCAGGACCTAGTTTGGCAAAAAGAGGTCTGAAACCTTCCGAGAGTGTTTTGAGGCATTAAATGATATTTTTTTGGGGTAAAAATTTGTCTCGTAAGTGCCACACATTTTCATGCTATTCTACACACATAAATATTTCCAATGGTGCAAAAATCACATCAATCGGAGTCTGTATGCAAAAGTTATGCCACTCAGAAGTTGACCTTCCTATTTTCACACCTATAGTTTGGGAGGATGCCGCATCAACCCCCATTATTCACAGAAAAGGGGCTAGACACGTGTTTGTGATGTAAAATATTCTAAAAAAATCTATTTTGTAACTCTAGTTAATAGTTGATGTAGTCAAACTTAACCACTAGTAGGCTATCGGGCTATGTTATAGCTAGGCCACTAGGAGGAAGAGGATTCCATTCTTTCGAGAGAATTTTGTTCCATAGCTGAGAAAAGATAGCCAGGAGAGGTAGGAGGTATAGCACACAAAGAGTATTTATGCAATGTAGCAGCCCATGGGCCACATACATTACTTCTTTGTATCTACAGACATATTTCCAGACAAAGAAAGAGAGCGAAGCGACCTCACCTTCCAGTTGGGTTTTCTCCTGAAAGGGTTTCCTAGAGAGAATATCTTGTGTATTATGTGTGTGGGGGATTATTTTGTCATTCTCTACTTTTCTGCTTGATTTAATTTTACATGCATGCACTAATTATAGTTAATTTTATAGATCTAGAAATTATATAAAACTGTAATAACATAGAATCTCAATTTTTTTTTTAATATAATATTATCAGATCTGTTGTGACGAACTATCCAATGGAATATCCATGATATTTTATGGATCATTGATGATGATGTTACAAATATCCAACTTGCTTCTCTTCATTTGGAAAGTGCAACCCTCATTTGGTGGGAGGCTAGAACTCAAGAAGATTTGAAGAAAATTGGTAAAATTATCTCTTCTTGGAATGATTTTATAGTTGCATTAAGAAGGAAATTTTATCCATCAACTTATATGAAAAGATAAATCATGGAATGTCAAAATTTTAGACAAGCTAAAGGTTAGAGTGTCCAAAGTTACGCACAAGAATTTATAAGAAGAGATTTAATCTTTGGTGTTAATTTGTTTTCACAAGATACTCTACTTAAATACATAGGTGGATTACATAGTTATTTGAGACATACTATACTTATGTTTAATTGCACCAATCTAGATGAAGTATGCATTTAGGCAATTCTTTTAGAATAAAGAGGCAAGAATGTTCCTCAAGGGACTAGCAAGAAACCTTCCAAATATGGAGACAAAGGAAAGGGGAAGTTTAAAGGCAAAGGAAAAAGGGATGCTACAATCAAGAAAGAGGGAGATAAACTTACCTGTAAACATTGTTTAAAAGAAGGACATGCTGAAGACAACTGTTGGAAATTACATCTAGAAATGAGACCAAAGAAGTTCAATAAAAAGGGGAAGCAAAATACTGCTGCTACAACTCAACAAGATCTAGGATTTGATTCAAGTGATGAAAGCAAAATCACAACCATGGGAATGAAAGGTATAGCTTCTAATGCAAGTGCTAGTTCTTCTAGTAACCCTATTGAGTCTCAAAATGATAAATAAAGAAGTGAGATTTTTCATACTAGGGTCATTACAAAATATACCAAATTTGATACATTGTTCGATAGTGGATCCCAAGTCAATCTTATCTCTGAAGCAATTATAAAGAAACTAAATCTAGAAACCGCACCTCATACTAAACCTTACCATTTGGGTTGGGTATGTGACGATGCCAAATTACAAGTGCCTAGAAAATGTAAACCCAAATTCACCATCACTGCTAGTTTTATAGATGAGGTAGAGTTTGATGTTGTACCACTTGATATTTGCGGAATTATTTTAGGGAGTCCATACTTGTATGATCGAAAAGCCATATTCTATCATCATGGGAACAAATATCTTGTTCTTAAAGATGGAGTTGAGTATATTGTTAGAGCACATCGTAAGAAGATGAACTTAGCTCTTGTATGTGCTGGTCAAATGAAAAGGCTTGTAAATGGTAGTAAGAATTTTGTGTTGTTGATGATTAAAGCCAAAGATACTTTTGAATATGAAGCTTTCACAAGATGTGATTCAAAAATCAAGCATGAATTGGTTAAAGTTGTTAACACTTATGACAAGATGTTTCAGGGACCTAAAGGGTCACCTCCTAAAAGAGGAGTATAACATGAGATTCATTTGTAGCAAGATGCACCACTTCCAAATATTGGCATGTATAGAATGTCAGTTTTGGAGAATGTAGAAATCAGGAAGCAAATTCAAGAACTTCTTGATAAAAGGGGTCATCAGGCCTAACACATCTCCTTGTGGATCTCCAATTGTCTTGGTTCCAAAGAAAAATGGTACATGACACATGTGTGTGGATTTTATAGCTTTGAACAAGATCACGGTAAAGAATTGCTATCCTCTTCCTCACATTGATGATTTACTAGACCAGTTAAAGGAATTTGTTTATTTTACATAGTTAGATTTGAGAAGTGATTATCATCAGATAAGGATTGTCGAAGATGATATTTGGAAAACTGCTTTCAAAACAAAACAAGGTTTGTTTGAATGGTTATTTATGTTGTTTGGGCTTTGCAATGCACCTACAACATTCATGAGTGTTATGAATGGTGTGTTGAGACCATTCCTTGATGATTTTTTCATAGTCTACTTAGATGATATTCTAATTTTTAGAAAGACTCGTGAAGATCATATTAAGAATGTGAAACAAGTTTTAGATGTCGGTTAAAAAGAGAAATTGGATTTAAAGATGTTTAAGTGTGAATTTGGGAAAACCTATTTAGTTTATTTGGGTCATATTGTAGAAGGGGGTGTATTGAAGATTTCTCCCTCAAAAGTTGAAGTCATTGTGATTAAAACCAACAATGTAATGCAAGTTAGGAGCTTTTTGGGAGCAACCCAATATTGTTGAAAAGTTGTCACTAACTTCTCACTCATTGCAGCACCATTAAATTCTTTGAAAAGGGTGAAATAAGTCTTTTGGTGGGGAGGCAAACAACATAAAGCCTTCGACACATTGAAAGAGAAAATCAGTACAACACTAGTTCTAGCACTTCCAGATCCTAAGCAACTATTTGAGATTCGAACCAATGAAAGCAATTATGCTATTGGAGAAATTTTAATGCAACATGGTAAGGGTATTTGTTATAATTCTGAAACCTTTACCAATGTAGTAATTAACTATCCAACCTATGATAAAGAGTTGTATGCTTTGGTACAAAGTGTGAAGAAATGGAAACATTATTTGACGGGAAAAGAAATGATTATACATACTAACCATCAACCTTTTCAATATTTACAATCGCAAACCAAGCTACAACAAGCTAGAAATTTCAGGTGGATGGGATTCAGACAACAATTTCATTTGGTAATTAGGTACAAGAAAGGTATATACAACAAAGTTACTGATATGTTACCAAGGCCTATTTTTAGTGCATATGTTATTCTTAAGCATGACTCAATCATGCATGAAAATGATATTGAACAATATGCTCAAGGTGAATATTTTAAAGATGTTTATGCAACTTTGAGTCAAGGAAATCATGTTGAAGAGTTGGATTATCATGTTCATAACAAGTTGTTGTATCATCTTGGAAAGTTATGTGTTCCACAGGGTGAAAGAATCAATGTCATAAGGGAAGCCCACACTTTTCTTATTGTTGGTCACTTTGGTGTAGGCAAAAAAATTGCTCAAATTCAGAGGTATTGCTATTGGCCTCACATTAATGAAACTGTTTCAAGATATGTAAAGGGATGTTCCATGTGTGCTACTAGAAAGCCTAGCAATAGGAAATTGGGTCTGTACATTCCAATTCCTATTCCTTCTCATCCTTAGGAAAGTATTTCTATGGATTTTGTAGGGGGACTACCAACGTCTAGAAAAGGTCATGATTATCTATATGTTGTTGTGGATCATTTCAAAAAAATGTATATGTTGTTTCCATGTAAGAAACATGTTACAACTGACAAAACCACAAAGATGTCCTTCCAAAATGTATGGGTTCATTTTGGGTTACCCACTTCTATTATTTCTGACAGAGATTATGGATTTGTTGGGAAGTTTTGGTCAAGTTTATGGGAGCTCATGGACACCAAGTTGAAGAGGAGCACTGCATTTCATCCAAAAACCGATGACTAGACAAAAGTAGGGAAAAAAACACTAGTGCATATCCTTCGAAGATATTGTGGTAAGCATCCTAAACTATGGGATGCACATTTACATTACATCCAACATGCCTACAATTGTGCCAAGCATTCATCTACACAAGTATCTCCATTTGAAGATTATTTGGGTTATTTGCCAAAGTTTCCTTCGGATTTCATCTTTGGTAAAGATATTGAAATATATTGAATAGTGATGACGACAAAGCCAAGTATTTCATTGAAAAAGTTCAACTAGTGCATCAAAGAGTACAAGAACAACTAGAAAAAAGAAAAGCAAAGTTCAAAGCAATACATGACAAGAATTGGGTCGATCATTATTTCCAAGTGGGAGATAAAGTTTGGTTATATATCAAGAAGGAAAGAATTCAAGGTGAAGGTAAAAATCTCAAGCCAATTAGATATGGTCCTTTCAAAATCTTGGAGAAGATTGGTAACAATGCTTTCCAATTAGATTTTCCACCTTACATGCAAATTTGTTCTGTTGTGAATGTGGAAAACTTGAGACTGTATGAGCCTCCAATGATTGATGAAATGAAGAGAATGTCCAGGTTCCGTCTATAGAATATTTTTCTCCTGAATATTTAAATGAGTTGTAGGAAGACTCAATTCTTGACAGGAGAATAAGGAATCCACGTAGAGGCAATTTGGATTATCTTTGAGTGGGTTTCAAAGGTACCAATCCAAATAAAGTAAGGACAATTGAGATTGAGAAAGTGAGGGATATGTACCCTCACTTACTTGTTGAGTAAAAACAGATTTTTGGTAGTCCAAAAGCTTCCAGTGGGGAGGAATGATCCAGGGGATAAAAAATATGTTCAAAAATCAAAGTGCTCAAATTCTCCTGAAACTAGTGCCAAATCGTTGATCTTGTTTTATTTATTTATTTATTTATTTAAACGACGTTTGAATTGCTTCAAATTGAAAATGTATGACAAATATTCCGTGTTCTAAAGTTTTTGGCAAACAACTAAAAATTCAACTTATAGGGTTGACTGGACAACTTACTAGGCAGGTAGTAGGATGATGTGGTGCTATTGTCAGTAGGGTGACTCTACAGTACGGTTGTCAGAGGACCAATAAGGACTAGACAAATGGTAAGTTTCTATTGGCTGTGGTGAGTGTGGTTGGGCCAACCGCAAACCACCACATGGCCCAATGAAAGGTTGCCACGTGGCCCTATGGGGGCTGCCACATGGCCTAGGTTCATTGGCTAAAATTTTGTTGGGTGACCAACTGAACTTGGCGAGCTTCGACCCCATGGCACCCGAAAACACAACCGTTTGCCTTATTGTTAGACCATGCCATGGTTCTATTTATGGCCAAATGATTGACATGTTTGGGGGGGTGGGCTCGCCTGAACGACCTAGCCTGTGGTCATATCCCATTGCACGTAACCAAGAGTTGAGGTGGAAGGGGCAGGTAGTTAGCCCCAACCCTTGGTCCCATTTATTATACATAACCATCAACGTATGGTGGGGAGGCGGGGCGCGTGGCACCCTGCTTACACCCCACCTAATGGTCACATTTATTTGCATGCGACCAGGAGCAGAGGGCTGGCCGAACACACATAATTTTGCCACCTTGCAATGTTGCCAAGATCAGAATTCATTGCCAGTTTTGAGAAAGGGTCAATTTTGTAGAGCAATTAGCAGGGAAATGAAGAAGGAGGCCTAACTTTGCTATTTTCAGCCTTTTTGAGCCCAAGAAGAGCCTAGCTAGGGTTTTTTGGTTGTGTTGGACACAATGGAAGTGTTATTTTTGTGATTTAAGCATTATATGTTGATGTAATTTGAAATTTTATCATATAATTTAAAGGGCCAACATTGGATGATGGACCCATAGATGTATCGCAGGAAGGGTGAACTCCGTCATCAAATTTTTTTGGTGATGCTGCATGTTGTTTATTTTATTTTTAAATTTATACAAAATAACTTAGTTAAAAAGTTATGTGCTTTTGCATTTTTGTCCATTTTTCAAAAGACATTAACTACCTTGCAAATTTTTTAAGAAACCTTCATTATTTATTTATTTATTTATATTTATTTATTTATTTATTTTTTCAGATCAGTTTGGTATCTTATAATAGAAAGATAAATATGGATAAAATCCTCATACCTAGTGATATAATGTATGAATTTATTAATTTCATGCACAATTGCAAAAATTTCCTTTTCTATTGCTATATAGTTTAATTCAACATGTGTTAAGTCCTTGCTAATAAAGTAAATAATGTAGGATGACTGATTTTATTTTCATACCAATACTGCTCCAAAGGCCGTATATGAGGCATTTGTTGAGATGTGGAATGAAAGAGACTATTTTGGTCGCCCTCAAAATGAGTACCTTGGTAAGATTTTTTTTTAGTGTCTTGAAAGCATTTTGAAAATGATCATTCCAAGAAAAAATAGTACCCTTAGTAAGTTATGTCAATAAAGGAGTAACTATTCTTATAAATTTTGCCATGAGTTGTTTATAAAAATTGACATGAGTTTCTTACATCTTTTGGGGATCTTAGAACTAGAAGCTTTAATATGACTTTGATCTTTGTTGGATCAACTTGAATTCTTGCACAAAATATGAGATAACTAAGAACAATCCCCACAATTTGCAACATATGAAATTTGACATCACTTAATGCAAGGATAATCTCTTGGCATCTTATCAAAATATTCTCTAAATTCTCTAATTCTTCTTGAAAAGAATAACCATGTACAAAGAAGTCATCCATATAAACTTCCACATAATTGTGGATCATATATGAAAAATTGCTAAAACCACTCTTTGGAAGGTAGTAGGAGCATTGCATAGCCTAAATTGCAACACTTTGTAGGTGAATGATCCTAATGGTCATGTAAAAATTGTCTTATACTGTTCTTCAGGTGCAATTTGTATCTGGTGGTAGTCACCAAAACCATCAAGAAAAGAGAACTACCTTTTACCAGCTAAGGTGTTAAAAACCTTATCAATAAATGGATGAGGGAAGTAATCCTTTAAAGTGGGTTTATTAAGTTCTCTATAATCAACACGATTCCATCACTTAACATTCTTCTTAGGCACTATTGCAAGGGGTGAAACCCATTGGCTATCTGAAATTGACATTAAGTAATTTTTGCAACTCCTCTTAAACAATCTCTTTCGGAGCTGGGTTCATGTTCCTTTCAGGTTGTCTAATGGGACAAACACTCCCTTGAATGTAAATATGTGTAAAAGTGTCATGATGAATTCCTTTCATGTAATGATAAATCCAAACAAGTGTAGTAGTATGTTTTCACAACATCTTGACTAATTTTTCTTGTTTAGGTTGGTCAAATTGAGAGTTTATATGTAAAAAATTTCCTAGACTAATTTCAACAGGAATAGTGCAATATTTTGATATGTCTATGATTTTTGCAATAATATGTAGTTCCGACGATGCATTTATATAAAATTTCTTTTGAAAATATGAACTAAAAATATGAGTAAGTGGATTAGGGTTTTGCAAATAATCCAAATAAAAAAGAAAATTTTAATATGGTTTTCTTTAGTGAGTTCCTTAAATTTCTTTACTTGATAAATTGCAAAGATCATTCTCTTCATCACTATTAGTGTTTTCAAGACATAAAGTATTTTCAAGATCATGAAAGAATTCAACAGAAGGATACAACCTATTTTCACTAAATCATTGTGTGAGATAAGCATATTTCTAGAACGACAACCAATGAATGTGTTTACAATGGATAGCCACGGTCTTCTTATGATCAAGGGATGTTCTCCTGAAGAAGTTTTTGTCTGCAAGAATATGAAGTCAATAGGGTATTCCCAGGATTCCAATGAAACAATTATATCATCTAACACACCTTTAGGTTTGATCTTGGATCAATCCTCTAGTTCTAGGACTGTAGGTGTAAGACAAAGATTGAGTAGCTATAATTGCGGCATGGTTTGTTTGGTCGTTATATTATTTGTTGCACCTAAAAAAAATTAAAATATTTGGAATAAGAATACCATGAATACAAATTGAACAATTGGGTTTCTAAGATTAACATATTTTTCTATGAAAATTTATACTATCACGAGATCTGTTAATTTTCCAATGAATTGATTAGCTTTTTTCTCTATTTTCTTCTTTCTGGTTTTCTTTAAGCATAATTCCTTAGTAGCCTTGGAATAGATTGGGATATAATTGATGGATTTTTAGAGGGAAAAATTTAGCCAAACATTTTTTAACTCTGTAATTAAGTCAAATTCAGAGCGAACAATTTTTTTTTCCCAAACTTAGCCTTTTTGGATAGGGAAGTAAACTAGATGATTGATGAAGCTCTATATTTGGAGAAGTATATTTTATTATAACATTATTTTTTATTTTTTCAAGAGTTTCCTCCTTTGATTCTTCAGTAATGATTATCAGAGCTTTTTCATTTTTATTAAGCAACTTTCCCAATCTTAATAGGAGATCTCGTAGTTTAGATGGAGTAATCAAATATGTGGGAAATGGATAAAAATCAATGTTAAAAATAGGATGAGCTACCATATTATGTTTAGGAATTGGATGAGTAGGTAATTGTGTTGGTCTTGGAGCTTGGGTAGGTGGAAGTTCTAATTTGAGGATGCAAAATTATAGTTGTTGAGGTTGTGTTTGTGTAGGATATGGCTATTGAAATTATGGGGGATATGATTGTTGTGGTGATTGTGTAGGGTATTATTGTTGTGATGTCATAGGGCAAGGAAAGGTGGGCATGTTTCCAAAGCTTTCCTTGCAATCCTTGTTTGCATGGGTGGTTTTGGACTTGTGGTAAAGGACATGCTTGCCAAGGCATAATATAATTAAAAAATTGTTGAAATGAAACAAGAAAAGTCTCAATTTGATTTTTTGATTAATTAAATTGAGGAAAAATTCCATATCAGCAGAAAACTTGGAGGAGTTAATTGAGGTGACATGGCACTTGTCACTCAATTAAGAACATTCAATTCGAGTTAAAGAGTTGAGGTACAGTTTACTTGTGTTGATTCCTAAAAAATAGGAGTCTAGCTCATTTAACTCAAATTAACGGCATGAAGTTTAGTTGTGTGCGATGGGTTCCTAAATTTTAGGAGCCTAGGTTGAGTTAATTTCAGTTGTAGAAATTTAATTCAGTTAAATTGAGTTATGGTCAATTAAACTAGTTCTAAATGTTGGAGGAACTAGTGGAAGGTCAAGTTGCGGAAGTGGAACTTCAAGCACACTGAGTGATAGTCTAGATAACTAATTAATCAACATAAATTAACTCATGCATGTAGAGAATTCAAGTTACCCAATTAATATTGGAGTTCAATGGCAATGTACTATCAGTTGTAGACTATTTCCATGTGTATAGGTGGTGCATGAAATTAGAGGAATTACCTAGAATAATTGCACAATCTAGATGATGGAATTTCCTAAATAATAGGGGCTAATTTCCTCAAGGAACAACGCAAGGAAATAAGAGCTTGGAGGCTTGAATATTGGCTAAGTGTTGGCCAGATTCAGTTAGTCAAACATAGGGATAGACTATACACTTGCATGGTGTGCTCAAGCTTGAGAAATCATATGTATTTCATCTCTATTCTCTGATTAATGCAATACATATAGGAAGGGGTTTTGAAAATTTTATTTCCCCTAGATAAATCTTCGTGCATATGTGATGTTTCCTTTTGCATGTCTACGATTTGTATTCTAGATGGTGAATTAACTTCTACAGATCAATAGAGTAGCTTCGAGAATTGTGATTTAGTAAATTTCATGAGAAATTTCGAATCTACACATTAATTTATACATGGTATCAGAGCTGGAATCATTTCGAAATTTTCATTGTAGGAGATTCGAATTTGAATATGATTATTGCAGGTTTACTTCAAGACTGAGAAGATGGATTTCAATGGGATCAGGCTTGAGTATGTATTGGAAGGAACCTCAAACTTTGTTGCATGGAAGGACTGCATGGAGGCAATATTAGATGATAATGGCCTACTAGAATACATCAAGACAAATGTAGCAAAACCCCAAGCATATGATGCCCATAATCTTGCTCAGTGGAAGAAGGATATGGCCAAAGTGAGGAGAATCATATCAGATGGAGTTCGGTATCATATTGTCTCAAATATCCATGGAAAAGAGACTCCAATTACGATGTGCAAAGAACTGACAGAATTTTTTGAGAACAATAGTGACCACAGGAAGATGGAAGTCAAGGACAAGCTTCAAAGTATTAAGATGCAAAAGAATGACATAGTTTCGCAATACCCAAGCAAGTTTACACAATGTCTTGATGAGATTTTTGAGGTTGATGTTAATGTCACTAAAGAAGAATTGGTAGCTCTAGCCCTTTTGGTTCTTGCCAAGAGTTGGCATAGATATCAAGACTTGGTAAATGGTAGGGAGAAACCACTGAGTTTTGAGCGGTTATGGTCCGATCTAGTGAAGGAAGAAATAAGGCGAAATACCAGAGATGGGACCTCTTACAAATAGGAGGAAGAGGAATTTGCATTAGTTAGAAAGGGTAAGAAGTCCAATGGGAAGAAGTCCCAAGATGGAGCTGATGTTGTAACATTATTTGGTTTTGATGAGTTAGTATATTAGTAATTTTTTTTTTTAAATGTTAAGTTAGGATATGGATGCAAAATAAAGAAAAGTTACAATATTAGGACAATTTAATGTTTTATAGGCATCCATATCAATAAAATGTTAGGTGTTAGTTGCCCTAAATAAAGAAGGCAAAAGGAAAATAAAATGCTAGGGAAGAAAAAAAGAAAAGAAAGGCTTTATTTCATGTTTTTATAAATGCATAGGCTGCTAGTCAAAATGCGCCACAAGTCAATTATCAAATATTGTTTTCATGTGCAGAAGAAAAAGGCAGAGGAGTAAAGGTTTGCTCTAAGGTTTATATATCAATTATTTTGATATTAATCCTATCCCTAAGTTTTAAATCCCAACATTATCCCTCCACTCACATTTCCCTCCACCCACTTATCCCTAAGTTTTAACACCCCTCATATATCGCACATATTCCTTACACATTAAGTATTTAACTCTCGTCGGCCCCATCAGTGTCCTGTCATATCATAAGTTAACCCTCTGACCCCTCTCACTTCATCTCAGCCCATCTCTGAAGATCCGACGGTCCATATGACTTTTTGGCCCCCCCTCACCTTCCGAGCTTTACCGTTGGGGGGGGGGGGGGGTTCCAAAATGGGTGGTATACGAAAACCACGTCCTCCCCTACGTGTCATCACCACAATTTTTCAGACCCCCTCGGGTGAAACCGCTAACCACTCTCCCCCCTCTCCAAAAAGCTATTTCCCTCACTTCCTATACCACTCTCCTACCCGTTAAACTCCCGCTACTCACCTTCTACCAAGTCATCTGCCCGTTTACTCCATCCAATTATAACCGTTCCCTCCAGAATTAACCCCTTAAGCAATTAATTGTTTAGCCTTTAATTCAACGGACTCGCACCACCTTCAACGAAAAACCCAAATCTGCTATATAAACCTCCCTTTCATAGGTTAACAGGTTACTAAATTCATGCACTATCAATGTTATTGATTTGATGACAGGTTGCTGGATTAAAACTTCGACGCTTGCTAGCGACACTGTTCCCTCATTCTTTTCAGCCTATTGCCTCTGTTCTTGCCTCCAAAACTTGACTCCTCTCTGCATATTCAAATTTTCAATCCAATTTTCATTCCTGTCCTTAGCTTTATAAAAAACGCCTCCAAAGGACAAAGGACCAGAGGAACGTGTTAATCCTCTTATCTATCCTCTAATAGATTTGCATCATGTTCATTTTGCTGACAAAGACTATAAAATCCAAAAAACTCTTTGTGAATTGGACCTCTTTGAGATGTATTTTTGGCTCGAGGACAAGTACATTAACAAGTCTAATGACATACCAGCTGTGGGAGTCTAATTTACCCCACTACATTTTTCCTCGTACCCACAACAACCTAGAGTTTATTAGAAAGTGTCATGCATCATATTTTCCAAGCCAAAGGGCCATCATTACCTCCACTGGAGAGATTATCTTTACTATTACTCCTCAGGCCATAGACCAGATGATGCAAGCCCCCACAGTAGAGAATGATACCCCATTTTCCTATGAAGCACTGGTTGAACTGTACCATAAATTAGACTTTGCCAAGAGGGCCCAAACTCTTAAGTTTTTCTTGACACAAGATGCCCCACTGCTAAAGAAAAATCCTCCTTGTCCCTCCTCTATTTTCCCTAAGAGAGCTAAGAAGATTATCACAGTTGTTTCCTACCTCCTTGTTTACTACTCTGAGCAATGTGTAGATGAGGCCATCATGGGATTTTTGTCCATTTTCTCTGTTGATTCTAAACCCTCCATTGTGTTTAACTTCAACCAATTTCTTGTAGAGTCAATTCATCAACAGCTTATCAAATTTCCAACTGAGGAGGTATTCAAGTATGCCTTTGTGTTATTTTACATGTTCTTATACTTTCAGGGGGACAATATCATCCTTTCCATGCAAAAGCTGGATGAAAAAGGAAACCAATAGTCAGTCATCTTTTGGACTACTCTAATCATGAAGGAACAAAATGAGTACACATATAAATAGTTTACAGAGATGTTTGTTCATCCAACAATCAATCTTTTGAGAAACAAAGTAGAACGAAGGATCAGTGAGGAAATAAGAAAGGTGTTGCAGCTATCAGACCGAGTTTAGACAGGGGATTGGTACCTCTACCAAAACTATACTGAACTGAGATTATTTGGATGTGAGATTGCACCTTACAAGCTGCCCAAATTCCTCACAATGAGGATTTTTTCGCTGGAGTACATAAGGCAGATGATCAATATGGATGAAATCCACTTTGTTGCTGCCAAGAAGAAGTCCCAGTTTCAAATCAAAACACATAATGGCCATTTCATTTGCAATAGGAAGAAGCACACAAGCTTCTAAAGGAAATGTAGTTCAACCTAAGCTTTACCTGGTCATATGATCCATTAGGGATCATTTCTAAATTAAGAATAGAAACCAAGTCTACTCCTTACTTTCACACATCTAGGCCAGAGATAGAGAAATACAAAAATCAACTAGAATGGGTTGAGAATATCCTACAAGATTTAGAAGAACAATAGGTATCATCATCTACAATGCAGACTCCTACCATGCAGGAGAAAACATCCAAGAGAAGTAGAGAGGAAGAGTCCCCTTTAGGGACTGAAATTTTTAGTGAAGGATTTAAGATAATGTATCGAAAGAAGACCAAGATTAGCTCCAAACTAAGCCTCAGTAAGGGCTCAAAGCAGGAGAACATTCTCACCACTAATGAGCCACTTGTTTCCTCATTAGTTGGTGATCAACCCACATTGTCTCCTACTACCTCCACAACTTCACAAGAGCAACAAAAACTTATGCAGACCAACACATCCACTACAGGCGAGGCAGAGAAGAGTATAATGGACATATTCAAGGAGATAAGAGTCAGGAATGAGGCCTTGAAGATTAACACCTACAACCAGTTCTGGAAGCAGAATTTTGGTGCTCAAAGTAGGCTGCTGTCAACCTTTGATTCAGAAAAAGGGAAGATGAAAATGGCTTTCCTCCAGGCACAAGTTCCCCAACCAAAGGCAACATCAAACTACAAGAAGACAACCTTTGAGTTTGATGTAAAATATATACATCCTATTGACCAAATGGAGATGCATAAGCAGATTGGGGGAATGATATTCTCAACTGCCACTAACGCTGCTGTGAGTTTATCAAAACTGCAGGTTACCTTAGCAATTTTCCAATCATACCTGAAGATGGAGAACGTATTTGCGCTTGTTAAAGACACCAGGATTAAAACTCTAGAGGAATTGGTGATCAAACTTGGTTATGACCCTTCAAACATCAATGTTGCAGAGGAACTTGTGAAGAAAAAGAATTTAGACATAGTAGCATTAAGGAAGCAGTTAAAACTACCAGCTACAGAAGATCCTTTGTCCAAGAATATTGAAGAGACAAAGACACAAAAGGCAGATATGATGAAGCTCATCATGGATCAAATTGCAAAGCTGAAGCAAATGGAGACAAAGATGGAGAAATTGATTAAATAAAAGGAGGAAGATGCTAAAAAGGTTGTTGTCCCTTTGGAAGTACTTCCTATCACAACCATTCCTACAACCATATTTTCTACAACAAGTACAGGAGATGTTGTAGATCAGTTGGCCAATGTAGTACAAAACATGTCTCTCTAGACTGAAGAGATCAAAAAGTTGTAGGATCAAGTGAAACTTCTAGAGGATCATCAAAAGAAAATTGAGATTTTTCATGTAGCAGAGCTTCAAAGAGGTCAAAATTAGATAGAGGCATGGAAGAAGTTAGTAGTTGAGTCTTCTATTGGCTCTACACAGGGTCATGTTAAAGAAATCATCTGGAATATTATTACTGAAGAAATAGAAAAAATCTGGCCATGTATCCAGATTATTTTTTAGCAGAAGCAATTCATGGAGAAAGAAAAGCAAACCATTGCCACTATCAATGCTCAACTGGGAGAAATCCCTGATACAACCAACAACATCATAAGGTTCCTTAATTCTAAAAAAAGATATGAACTAGATGATCTAGGAGTGGATGACATAACATAAACCATCTTGGAGGTGAAGAAAGTTCTAATAAAGAAGAGCTTAGTTGTACAACTGACAAAAAAGTGTCACACACTAGAGGTAGTAGTCAACAATTTTTTTTCAAAAGGATTGATGCATTGAACAAGAAAGGTCTGCCTTCACTATTTGTAATAAGCGACAAATTAATGACTAGGGAAGACTACATGAAGAAGCTTCAGGACATTGACAAGGATACAACTAAGTCCTCCAACATCAAAGATTTTATGATAGGCAGGGCATTTTATGAAGCCATCAACAACATAAGTTTTATTCCACATGAGATAAAACACATTTTCACAGTAAAACCCACTTTTTCTCGGTATACTGAGGTAGATGAAATCTAACGCAAGGTAACCAAGATAACTATTCCAGGTGAAGAATGATGGGATAAGTTGTGTGAATTTCAGGACTAAACGACATATCAACTTCACTAGCACAACACCCGAATAATGGCCACTCAGAAACTGCTCTCCTTCATATTTGGGCCAGATGTTCACATTCATTATTTTTTATCGAATTACTTTCTGTTTATTCTAATTCAGGGTTGAACCTTTGAACCAGTTATCAAGAAGATTTGTACTAAGCTGGAGCATTTTTGAAATCATAAAAGATTCTGGATTTGCCTCATATGGTCTGTCTCTCGGTGAGTTTTTTTCATCTTAGTTTTTCATTATGTCTTCTTCATATAAATTTATTCCTTTAGAGTCATCTGATTTAAAATTTAATTGAATATTAGTTTCATTTTGAATTCACTGTGAAGTTGTAATTTAAATAAGAGATTAATTTGTAGAACTATCTGTTATTGTAAATTCCTCTTTGAAATTAATTTGCACTAGATTTCTGTAATAGTTTAATTATATTTTGTTGATTAAGGAAACACTATTTTCTTGATTTCTTCTTATAAATGATTAAATACCCAGTTTGAATATTAAGTCAGTTATATCTCTAAACCTTCTTCTCATCCATCCCGCTAAAATCAAAATAACCATGTGCATGTAAAGAACAACCTTTAATTTTATTAAGAACCTTTCAAAGTTTAAAGCACCTATTTGTAAACAGTTCACTGGTCATCCAATCATTAAAATCAACAAACATTATAGATGCTTTGGAATAACCAATTGACCTTAGGTTATCTCAAAAGACAACAAGGCTCAGTCCAACCAAGAGGGAAAGAAAAAAGACTTGTCCAAAATCAAGTGCTTTCACTGTCATGAATTCAGGCACTATGCCACGAGGTGTCCACATAGGAAGGAAAGCAAGAAGGAGTCTGCAGTAGCAGCAGAAGATGAAGCTCTAGCTTCACAATTTGATCTTGAATTTAATCTCATCACATGCATGTCGAGCACAATGATGGGGAGCATGTGGTACTTGGAGAGCGGTTCCTCGTTCCACATGATGAGGAATAGAGAATTTTTTAGCGACTTGGAGGAGAAATATCTCCAGATGAACATTGAGTTTGGAGGCGATGGAAGGTAAATTGCAACCTTGACTGGTACTGTCACCTTTTAGAGGGAGTTAAGCTCCCCTCTTAGACTTAAGGATGTTATGTTTGTTCCGCGTCTAAAGAAGAATCTTGTCTCCATTGTAGTTTTGGAAGATTGTGGTTATGATGTGATCTTTAGCAAATGAAAGGCGTTCTTGAGACACATAGCCACAGGATAGGTGAATCAGATCGGGGTTTGAGTCAAGAACCTGTATCAACTTGAGGTACAAGATGCATGCAAATCCTTGAGGAGCAAAGCAAAGACTAGAGATTTGATGGTTGAGAGGGAGCATGCTAGACCTCTCAACATGTAGCCTCAGAAGAAGCCTCAGGAAGTTGTGGAGCAGCCACAAATGGAGAAGAAGAAAAGAAGAAGAATGGAGACATCCACTCAAGCAGAGACCTTCAACAGGGGGAGGGTTATAGCCAAGTGGGTAGAGAGAGCACATGCAACGATACCTCCAGGTCTGAGGTGGGGCGATGTGAAGCTCTAGCCAAAGAGTTGCAAAAATTTGGGTAGGGTCCATTGAAGTGTTCTCCTCATGGATCATCACCTTGCCATAGTGCCCCATACTCTTGAATAGTAGGAGGATCAATGTCAGTCATATACTTAGGAGTGTTTAAAACAAAATAGGAGGCTCAGTAGTAGAGTCAACAACAACACAATTTTCCCAGTAGACAGTTGTAGACACAATTGATTCAATCTTTTTTTCAGATGCTTCTCAATTGTAGGTGTTGCTGGAGAAACAACAACAATGAGATGTGTTTCATGTAGTACATTCAAAAGGTTCTAGATCAAGGTAGTTGATAATCCCTTTCTTTTTGAGAGGGAGTGTTGAAAATGCAACAAGAAAAGTCTCAATTTGATTTTTTCCTTAATTAAATTGAGGAAATTCAAAATTCCATATCAACAAACAACTCGGAGGAGTTAACTAAGGTGACATGGCACTTGTCACTCAGTTAAGAACACTCAATTCGAGTTAATGAGTTGAGGTCTGGTTTACTTGTGTCGATTCCTAAAAAATAGAAGTCTAGCTCAGTTACTTCGAGTTAAGGGTATGAAGTTTAGTTGTGTGCAGTGGGTTCCTAAATTTTATGAGCCTTGGTTGAGTTAATTTCAATTGTAGAAATTTAATTCATTTAAATTGAGTTATGGTTAGTTAAACTAGTTCTAATTGTTGGAGGAACTAATGGAAGGTCAAGTTGTGGAAGTGGAACTTCAACCACAGTGAGTGATCATACAGATAAATAATAAATCAACCTAAATTAACTCATGCATGTAGAGAATTGAAGTTACCTAGTTGATATTGTATTTCAAGGGTAGTGTACTATTAGTTGTAGACTATTCCCATGTGTACAGGTGGTGCATGCAGTCAAACAAAGCACCTAGAAGAATTGTGCAGTCCAGATGAGGAAATTTCCTAAATAATAGGGGATAATTTCATCAAGGAACAACACAAGGAAATTGGAGCTTGGAGGGCTTGAAAATTGGCTAAGTGTTGGCCAGGTTCAGCCAGTCAAGTAGAGGGATTGACTATACACTTGCAAGGTGTGCTCAGGATTAAGAAAACATATGTATTTAGTCTCTATTCTCTAATTAATGCAATACAAATAGGGAGCGGTTTTGAGCAGTTGCTTTCCCTTAGATAAATATCACGTGTGATGTTTCCTTTTCATGTCTATGACTTGTGTTCTAGATGGTGAATTAACTTCCGCAGACCAGTAGAGTAGCTTTGAGTCTTGTGATTTAGTAAATTTCTTGAGCAATTTTGAATCTACACATTAGTTTTTACAAAGATTGTGGTGAATATTGTTGACCAGAATAATATGGAGTAAATTGAGATGTAGGATCTGAAGGCATACTTCATGCTCTGGGTTTCCAGGGTCTTTATGGTGCAAACACACATAAATGCTATGTTGCTTGATTCTCCCCTTGATAAATGGCCTTGAGACTAGGTAAGGAGGGACAATGTTTTGTTGAATGCTCTCCTTCACATTTAACACAAATTTCAATACTATCCAGAGGAAATTATTGTTGGAAAATGTAACTAGGTTTGGTATTAATAATTCTCCTTGCACTTATGTCATTGTATATCTTATGTAAAACAAAAAGAAGAAAAAAAAATTTAATTTCAAGGATGGCTTTCCTACTCAAGTCAAACTATTATTTTATTTAAGCATGTTCTTCATGCTAATTATTATTTATATTTGTCAAAGTCAAACGCTAATTTATAACCTAGAAAAATAATTTTTTAAATATGTAACTTGGGTCAAAATTGCTTCTAGACTCTGAGTTGGCCCTGCCCTAGAAGACATGTCTATCCGAACCCCTATGGATAGTATAAATAGAGGGTGAATTAAGCTCATTTGGGCACACACATTTGCATGATTTGTTCTAAAATATTGCAGAGAAGGATATCAAAGAAAAGAGGGTTGAAATCTAAAGTTAACAAGTGTAAAGAAGGTTTTCTCTTGAGCTCGGATTTCTGGAAGTTCTACCTTGACATATCTCTTATTGAAAGTTTGTTAATGATACTGTACATTTTGTTGGTCTCTTGCTATTGATGGATTTTCTATTAAGAAAGAGGGCTTGACTTGGAATATTGAGGGTTGGAGTCTTTTTTATGGTCACGGGTCTTGGATATGTCACCGTGATCTGATTCTATAAGAAGAGAATTTTTCTTGGTTTTCCCCTGGCTTGGAGCCTATATCTTGTGTTTTTTTTTTTTTTTTTTTTTTTTTTTTTTTTTTTTTTTTTTTTTTTTTTTTTTTTTTTTTTTTTTTTTTTTTTTTTTTTTTTTTCTGTGATCTTCATGATTTGTACATTTGGTAATTGTTTGTTGAAAAAATGTAGCAAGAAAGGCTCAATTTCACTTTAACCTTAGTCAAATTGAGTAAATTGAATTTCCACATCAGCAGGACAACTTGGAGGAAATTAACTAGTGTGACATGGATCTTGTCACTTAGTTAGCTCAATAAATTCAAGTTAGAGGGCTTGGAGTTCAATTATGCATGTGTGATTGCTAAATTTTAGTGATTCAATTCAGTTATTTTAAGTTGTATTCATTTATCTAACCTTTAACTATTGATAGAGTCAATTGAAGGTCAGTTTTGCAGTGGGACAACAATCTAGCTCAAATATATGTTAGTTAACTCATCAATCAACCCAAAATAGCTAGTGCATGCAAGGAATTCGAGTTCCTCAACTAAAGTGGAGATGAAAAGGCAGTGTAACATCAATGTAGACTAGTTTTGAGTGTACAAGTGTTGCATGAGTAAGAATATCAATTCTTGGCAATTACATAATCAATTTGGAGGAATTTCCTATTTTTAGGGGCTAATTTCCTTAGGAATTGCACAAGGAAATAATAGGTTTGGTGAGAAAATAATTGGCTAAGAATTGGTCATATTTTCTCATTGAGCAAAGGGAACAATTATTCTTTTACAGGTTGAGCTCAAAGTTGGAGATAACAATTGTAATAGTTTCTCTATTCAACTGATTAATGAAAAGAGGCTTGAGGGGTTTTTCCTAGTTGGGTTCCCATATAAATCACTGTGTATTTGTGGTTTTTATTGTTGCATGTCTATGCATGCTATTCTAAATTGTGGTTTCCATTCTGCAGATCAATAAAGTAGAATTGTGTATCTTGTTTTTCAGTTTGAAATCTTGAGCAGTTGCAATTTTTATCAAATTTGTACATGGTATCAGAGCCTTGAAATCACATTAGAACTAGTATTTCAAACTTGTCTCTCAGGAATTTCTATTTAGCAACTTCAATGCAGTAGTTTTTCTTTAGGATTGGGAGAATGTCTTTCAACAAACTGAGATTGGAGTATGCCCTAAAGGGTAGCTTGAATTTCATAGCCTAGAAGGATTGAATGGAAACACTTCTCAATGACAGTGGTGTGTTAGAATATGTTAAAACTAACATTGTGAAACCCCAATGGTTTGATGCACAATAATTAGCCTAACGGAAAATGATGTTGCAAAGGCTAAGAGAATTCTTCTGGAAGGTGTAAGGGACCATGTGGTCTCAAATTTCCATGGAAAAGAGACACCATTCGCTATGTGGAAGGCACTAATTGAGTTATTCAAAAATAAAAATTACCATAGAAAATTGGCCCTAAAAGACAAACTTTGAAACATTAGAATGCAGAAGAATGATAGTATTCCACAATATCTCTCTAGGATTACACAATTTGAATATGAGCTTGGAGGGGTTGTGGTGAGCCTAGCTCTTCTAGGCCTTCCAAAATCCTAGCACAACTACAAGGACTCTGTGAATGGAAAGGAAAAATTACCTAAGTGGGAAAGGTTGTGGTCCGATTTGGTTCAAGAAGAGTTCAAGGAAAATAACAAAGATGGGACATCATCCAAAGCTGAGGATGAAGAGAATTTTTCCTTGGTTGGAAAGGGGAAGAAGGGAAAACGGAAGAAGACCTAGAGAAAACTTGAATCCAACCAAAATAATGGCAAGAAGAAAGACTTGAACAAAATAAAATGCTTCCATGTCCATGAATTTGAGCACTATGCAACAAAATTTCTAGTGAAATAACAGAGATGGGAAATCATCAAAAGCTGAGGATGAAGATAATTTTGCCTTTGTTGGAAAGGGGAAGAAGGGAAAAGGGAAGAAGACTGAGAGCAAACCTGAATCTAGCCAAACTAATGGCAAGAAGAAAGACTCGAACAAAATAAAATGATTCCATTTCGATGAATTTGGGCACTATTAAACAAAATGCTTGCATAATAAGTCTACCAGGAAGCCTTAAAGAGGAGAAGGAGGTGAAGCACTAGCTTCACAATTCGAAATAGACTTACTCTAATAGCATGCATGGACAACATTGTTATGGAGAGTGCGAGGTATCTTGTTTCTGGTGCCTTGTTCCATATGACATGATGCAAGGAGTTTTTATTATCTTGGAGGAGAAGGATCTCTAGATGCATATCAAATTGGGGGATGATGGAGGTACAATGCTACAGGAATTGGTACTGTCACCTTTGAGAGGGAGAAATCCTCTCCTCTTCACCTCAAAGATATTGTATTTGAACTTGGGCTAAAGAAGAAATTGATATCTATAATAGTATTGGAGGATCATGGCTATGATTTTATTTTCAGTAAAGGGAAAGCCTTTCTAAGACACATAGCTACCAACAAAGTGAAGTAGATCAGGGTTCATGTGAAGAACCTATAAAAAATTAAGGTGGGAGATTGCACTGTATTGAGCAGTAAGGTGGAAAAAGTTAAAAGTTGAGATGTTGGAGAACTTTGGCATATGATATTAGTTCATTTGCACCATGGTACCTTAAAATCATGCAACAAATTACCACTAGTCTCCCTAAAGGCTCCCTTGAACAAAAGGATTTTTGGAAGGACTACACATTGGGGAAATATGTCAATGCACTTTCAATGGCTAAGATGGTAGAGCATATGCAATCTTGGAGTGAGTCCACTCTAATTTTTGTGGGCCCTTTTCTACAACCTCCACAAAAAAAACATAAGTACTATGTTATTGTTATTGATGATTTCTCTAGAAAATGCTAGATCTTGTTCAGGTGGAAGAAGGATGATTTTTTCTCAAAATTTGTTGAATTCAAGGCATTGGTTGAGAAGGAGATTGGGAAGAAGGTGAAGGGTCTTAGGAGTGACAAATAAGGTGAATTTTTTTCGCATGCCTTCAAGGATTTCTATGTGAAAGAAGGTATTCAAAGGGAACTGATAGCACCTCATAACCCATAACAAAATGGGGTAGCTAAGAGGAGGAACAAAAGCATAGTAGGAGTAGCAAGGGCCATGTTGCATGATAAGGGGTTTCCATTACATCCATGGGAAAAAGCATGCAATGCCGCAGTCTACTTGCATAACCAGAGTCCTCATAGAATGCTTGGTATGATCACAATGAAGGAAACTTTCTTCGGGAGAAATCCTTATGTGTTTCATTTCAGAATCTTTGGAGCTTCAATGTATTGTCATGTCTCTAAGGATTCAAGGAATAAACTTGAGCCCAAACCATAGTTGGGAGTTTTTGTAGGATACACCGAAAATCCACACAACTACCTGGTGTATTCACCTTCATTGAGGATGACAATTGTGAGGAGAGATGTCAAGTTCAATGAGGAGAAGTCTATGAAATTCTCTTTGGAATGAGAGATAAGTATCCCACCAAAGCAAGAGCTTATAGCTCCAAAGAAGGAGCCTCAAGATGAGATTTAGGAGGTTGTGGAGTAGCCACATGTAGTGGAGCAGATAAGAGGTAGGGTGGAGGCACCCACTCAACCATAATCTTCTAGAGAGGGGAGAAAGAGAACAAGAGAAACTGATAGATTATTGTAGGATGTTGGGGATAATGTGGGAGTTCCTACATCAGAGTGCAGGTAGAGAAGGTCACCTAATAGGTACACTGGTTACATGACTCTCATGACAGAGCTTATTAGACAAACCCTTCTTCATTTGAGGAAGCAGTTTCTCAACTTGTTTGGGTTGATGCTATGGTGGAAGAATATGAATCCTATAGGTTTTAACCCTATACAGAAATTACCTGTAAACGAATTCTAAAAATAAGAAATAAATAATGACAAGAATATAAAACAAATACTCATAGATTTCCCCTGGATTCAAAAATTGGGACTACCAGATTCATTTTTCATTATGTTCCTTTCAAGGTTACAATACATATATATACATGCCGAAGCATTCATAAAACCCAATCCATTAACCCTGGATTAGAACATAACCTTAATTCCCTTGACTGGATCTACAAAATACAATGGGAAGAAAACCATCATTACCAAAACCACATGCAAAATCCATGCACAGGACCATAGGTAGGTCCTCCCACCTAATATAGGGTCCAAAATTTTTTTACACACCCAACAAATCCATCATGAAGAACAATATATATAATGCACAACCAACTAGTCGTGGGAAGAATATAACACACACCCAACAAATCCATGATGAAGAACAATGTATGGGAGATGGTGTTGAGACCATAAGGGAAATTAGTGGTCGGTTCGAGATGAATCTACAAAGTGAAGCATGCAACTGATGGGAGAATTGAGAAGTACAAGGCTATATTTTTGTCCAATGAATTCTCTCAGATAGAGGGAGTGAATTATGAGGAATTTTTTGCACTAATTCTAAGGTATTCCTCAATCAAATCCATTCTAACATTGGCTACACAGATGGGGTGGAAAATCCACTAGATGGATGTGAAGACTGCCTTTCTTAATGGTGTTGTTGAGGAGGAAATTTACAAAGAGCAACCAAAATGATTTGAGACATATGATCGAGAGTCACACCCGTGCAGACTGAAGAGAGCATGGCATGGTATGAAACAGGTGCCCCGAGCATGGTACACTCAGATTGATAGTTATCTTAGTGGATTTGGCTTCACCAAAAGTGAAGTAGATGCAAACCTATATCACATTGTGGTATATTCTAAGTTTCTTATTCTTGTTTTGTATGTTGATGATTTAATATCGACTGGTGATGAGCAGCTGATTCGCTCTTGCAAAGAGGATATTACAAGGGAATTTGAGATGAAAGACATGGGCTTAATGCATTACTTCCTCGAGCTCAAAGTATGGTAGGGTGATGGTGAATTGTTTATGTGTCACGGAATGTATGCCTCTGAAATACTTTAGATATTTCACATGGAGAATTGTAAGCCCATGGACACACATCTAGCTACAAACTGGAGGAAGGAGAATGCCACTTCAGGTGAAGAGGTTGATGCTACCATTTATAGGAATCTTGTGGGGTCTTTAATGTATCTTGTGAACAAAATACCAGACATGTGCTATGTAGTAAACCAACTGAGTCAAGCTATGGTGAGTCCTACCAAGCTGTATTGGAAGGCATCAAATCATGTGTTATGATACCTCAGAGGAACTATCGAGTATGGATTATGGTACAGGAGGATAGAGGGAGTGGAGCTCAAAGAATTAAATGATGCAGATTGGGTAGGGAGTCCATCAAACAAGAAAATTACTTCAGGCGATATCTTCAGTGTTGGGTCTGTAGTTATTTCCTAGTATAATAGGAAGCATAGGTATGTGATGGTAAAATTAGAAGAGGCTGAATACATGGATGCAAGTAAAGAAACATGTGAGGCCATATAGATGAGGAAAATACTTGTGGGAAATTTCAGTGGAAAGATGGATTTGACAACAATATATTGTGATAATCAAAGTTGCATTAAGCTCTATGAGAATTCAGTATTTCATGACAGGTCCAAGCACATTGATATCCAATATCATCATTTACACGACTATGTGCATAAGAGAATTATGTTACTACAATACATTCCAACTGAGGATCAAGATGCTGACATATTGAAATAGGAATTGTTAAGAGGTAAATTAGAATTCCACAGGTGCAGGATAGGGGTGGTGAAAAATCCCTTTCTTGCTAAGAGGGAGTGTTGAAAAAATATATCAACAAAGGCTCAATTTTACTTTAGCCCTAGTCAAATTGAGTAAATCAAATTTCCACATCAGTAGGACAACTTGAATGTAGTTAACTAGTGTGACATGGATCTTGTCACTAAGTTAGCTTAGTAAAATCAAGTTAGAGGGATTAGATTTCAGTTATGCATGTGTGAATGCTAAATTTTAGTAATCCAGTTCAATTATTTTTAGTTGTATTTAGTTAACTGACCTCTAACTATTGATAGAATCAGTTGAAGGTCAATTGTGTAGTGGAACAATAGTCTAACTTAGATATATGTTAGTTAACTAATAAATTAACCCAAAATAGCTAGTGCATGCAAGGAATTCAAGTGAGCTGAAGTGGAGATGAAAAGGAAATGTAACATCAATCTAGACTAGCTTTGAGTGTACATGTGTTGCATGAGTCATGTTGACGGTGCTGGAACCACCAACATGTCAAGGGATCTCCCCAATAAGAAGTCCCAATTAGGCCTCAGATCGTTTGGTGTAGGAGTCCCAATGGTGGGTTGTATAACAATGCCTTGACAATGATTTCACACAGAGGCATGTAAGATAACTGTGTTAGTAGCAATGGTGTGATTGTTGCAGTGAGTCAAGGAAGGTGTATGATAGGTTCCAACATAGGTGGGTTGAGATGAGTGCACCCCTTGGAAACCTGTAATAGTACTGGGATGGGAAGGGGAACAAACAAGCGAAAATACATCACAAGCTAGAAAGCAAGTCAGCAGGAAATCCAAAGTGATGGTTAAACCAACACATTTCATAAAGATTCATACATACTCATACAGAACAATCCATACATGCATGCGTAAAAAAGAAAATACATATTCCATTTCGAGTAAACAAGACTGCTAGAATACAATACAACATGTGCGTGAAATGTGTTGGCTCTTATTATATAAATAAGTGTAAGTTCCAGTCATACAATACATTCATGTACACCTGCTAGCCCAATGGTGGAACACTACAACCACATCTACCTGCGCCTCTAAAGAGATGAACTAGCTCCATGAAGTGGAGAAGCCAAGGCGCATTACAATACTGTCCAAGCTCTCTCCAAGATAGTCTTATCGGAAGCTTGGCTGACCAAAAGCCTATACAATGAGTTATGAGGGACTATTTATAGAAAAGGGTGGGGTGACCCTTGACATTCCCCTTTGTGGCAGTTCAACTACCCTCATGACTCTTCACCTACTTTATGACTATTACATCCAACTATTGATACTTGACTTACACTTGACATGACTTAACATTACAATGCACATGTACCCATGTGAAACAAAATGGCTTGAGCAAGCCATGCTAGACATCACTCTAACTTAGACAACCATGGAAGTCCAACTCCTCAACATCCTCATGTTAATCAACAATAACATACTGATGCCAATATCGATAATCCTTGATGGTTTCCATGTGCTTTGTGGTGACATCCATCTAAAACATGACTCTTGCCTCCATAACATCCAGGTACACTGCTTGGGCTCCTCTTTCGAACTCACTTGAAAGTGTGCAAATCATTATCTTCAATGTGGCCAGACCAACTACATACTTGTGCATTATGTCTGCACGATGGGCAAGTCTGGGCTGGTGGCAATGTGCATCAACTCATTGAAGTATGAGTCAAGCTCAAGTCAAACCTATTTCTTTGTCTTCGCCTGGGTGAGAGTCCCAATAGATGGGATCACATGTGTGCACACCACAACATCCATACTCTTGAATACTTGTGCATGGGAAGCATGTATGCTAGTGATGAACTGTGAGAGCTCTTCATGGTTCCAGTTTGACTCCGGATGCATGCCTTCAGCTCAACCACATTGGCCCTCATCATCTTAGGCAAGTGAATTGGGGCTCCCTTGTACTTAATCGTCCAAGTTTGCATGTCATCAACAACATGATG
Source organism: Pinus taeda (assembly GCA_000404065.3). Classification (NCBI taxonomy): domain Eukaryota; kingdom Viridiplantae; phylum Streptophyta; class Pinopsida; order Pinales; family Pinaceae; genus Pinus; species Pinus taeda. The sequence goes on from APFE031584126.1 coordinate 204,480, forward strand.
CAAGTTCATCAAGATATGTGCTCTTCTAGCACATCACTGTTGCCATCCGTTGAGATGGACGATTGCCTTGTGCATGGTATCAAACTTGGAGTACAATGCTCCCATAACTGTGTCAAGGTACAATAATTCATCTAGAATTGCCTTCTTCAGTTCATCTCGGGCATACATTGTCACCAAGTCTCCTCCTTGCTTGGCGGTTTGTAGTTCCTTTGAAATTTGCTCATTCTCAGCTATTAGAAATTGAACACTTGAGCTAGTGGCTTTGACATACACTCTTGTTGCATCAGCCAAGGTAGCTGAATTTTTGTGCACATCAATCACCATCACTCATTCCTCAACTTGCATAGGAGACATATGATCCTCCAGAGTTGACACTCTGCGAGACTGCATAACTCTATATTGGGATTCGTTGAACGAGATGTTGTGCATCTCTTCTTCCGGCTGATCACCAAGGATCTCAGTGCCTCCTTGGCCATTCGAGACTTTATCATCATCTGGATGCATTGAAGCAGGTGAGTTGACCTCTTTTTGGTGAGGCATGAGGTTGGTGTCCTTTTCCAACTCCTACTGCTCCATGTCTGCATCCAACTATTGAAGTGCTTGTTCTATCTCATGAGCGAAGTCTTGCCCTTGAGATGGTTCACCCTGTTTGCTTGATGCTAGCTATTATGATGAATCAACTACTTGTACGAGCGCTTCTTCATCTGATTTCACATGTTGCACCTCCTGTTGTATCTGCTGTTGCTGCGCTTCCCTCTCCTATTTGTGTAGCTCTTGGTTGATCCCTTAGCTCATGAAACTCCTTCTCTACTTCTTCCATTCTCTTCTTATCCCTCTACCTTTGCGAGATTCACTTGTCACGCTAGTGCCTATTTTCCTCTATAGCCATAGTTGCTTGCTCTACAAGTGGATCTTCTCAAAACTTGCATCTTTGCTCCTCCTCCATGAGATGACAATCTTCCTCTTACCTTTGTCGCGCACTGGTATGCTTGCCTCTGCTATCACTACTGCTGCTAGTGCTCTCCGTGATGCTGCTTCATGTTGCTTCGCTAACCACTCCATAGCTAATTTGATATATTCATTGGGTCTGGAGAAACTATAGCAATATCTCCATGCGTCCTCCTCGACCCAATGAAATGCCTCGTGGATCCAGTTGAACTGAACTCTCATGTAGTGATCTTTCACAATGCAATGTTGATCATACGAATTGTAGCTTCGGAGATCAAGTTGGTACTTCCTTATCTGTTCTACTTCGAAATATACTTGCTTGATACTTCAGATCTCATATAACCCAATCCACAACGGAAGAGCGGGCCAAGGCACCTTCTTCTTCCGATGCAATCTAGCTATCAATCCTGCTCAGATGTGAAATGTTATTTCCTGCATGACAAGTAAGTCCAAAGCAAACTTCGGTAGAACATGTGGAGGCTTCTCCGTGCTGAACATTCGGATGAAAGAGATGGACAGTGAGGCATACCAATTAGAAATTCCCAACAATGCCTCCATTGCATCCTTTGACATGTAGGGTGGATCCTGTTCAAATATCATCTTGTACATAGGGGTGACAAAATGATCGGACAACCGTGTGATTACTCCTCTGAAGCTGCATTTGGATAACAACTTAAAATATGTGTTCACAATAGTCTGTTGGAAATAATACTGAGAGGGGGGGTGAATCAGTATTCTCAAGTCAAATAATTTTTCATTTTCAAACTTAGATATATGCCACTTCAGATATGGAAACTAGCGTATACATGCAACTGTGTCTACAACAACTAGTGTATATTCAGTAAACTTAAGATTTAATTAATCTATTTGATCTTTAATCAGTGCATCTGAACTTCATTAACCATAAGGACAGTAAACATGTGCAGTAATCAGAACAGATCATCACACATATGAACACAAGATATAAGGTGGAAACCCAATGTGGGTGAAAACCACCTGCTGCAATGCTTCTCTATCTTCTTGTTAATAAGAAACTTCTTTTTACAATATTTTTGTACTAGTGCAGTCTTATACCAGCATGTAGGCTTCTACCTACAGAAGGCTACAACCTTCTCTCATTCTCCAGTTTCTCCTGGAAGGGAGCTACAACCCCCTTAGCTGTTGTACTAGCTGATGTACTAGTATGTAGGTGTTGACCTACAGAAGGCTACAACCTTCTCTTTTCTTCCAGGGACCATGTTTCATAAATTTTCAGACTAGATCCATAAGTAACATCAATCAAACATCAAATACATCTGCATCAACCAATCCCCTTTGCACCAACCAAAACTGAATCAATCAATCACTTCTCTGAATGCTGTAACCAGACACCAATCCTGAACCCAAAATACTACAGTGATAAATGGAAGTAGCTAAAACATATTTTAGGAGATGTACGCTACTTCAAGATGAAGAACCTGCATGCATATGCTTCTGTATTAAGGCAAACCAGCGTATATGTTGTTTTGAATTACCGAACCAGCGTGTATACGCGCCTTTTCTGCCTCAAACCTGCATACAAATCTATAAAAGATAATTTACCCTTTCAAATTAATCAGACATCAGTTATACCTAGATTCTTAGATTTATAGATCACGTCATGCACCAAATATAATAGATCAAAATCACACAAAGATACATCTCTTCAAGCCTTGAGATCTTGACCCATCAATAAAACTTATCCTTCTTCTAGTGCTCAGGTTCCTCCTTGATTCAGATGCAGCTATGCACTATAACCCAATGACCAGTATTCTAGATTTTTCTCTTCATAAGATATTAAATCCTTGAGTGAGTGCTTTTGCCTAATGATCTCCTTCCCCTTTTATAGTCGTAGGCCTTACTCAATACCATGGTCCAAAACCACTTAGAACCAATACTTGGGACCCAATACCTAGGTTCAACACTTTGGACGCAATACCATGGTCCAAAACCATAGGTCCAAATACCAGGGACTAAATACCTTGGACTAAGAATGAGCTTTCCCACATGTACACGCTTTTCCATGCATGAAAGTGAGTGCATACGCATATGTGACTTTTGATCGGTGATCCCACATGTATACATGACTTGGTTAAATGGAAACTGCATATATCTCTTTTTCTTTTATTCTGAGAGCTTGAACTATGATCTGTCATCTATGTGAGTTTCCATCAAGGACAACACCTGTGTCATAGTGCCAAACCAGTGTCATAATGCCAACAATCTCCCCCTTTGGACTTGATGGAAACCCCAAGTCACTCCAAGTCACTCTCCCAAGACTCATACATACATCCATCTCCCAACCAAGTGGGGATATACCAACATTGACCAATCCACCCAATCAAGGTGGGATACACCAAAAGTTTACTCATTATAAAACAAGAACATTACATCATCCATCCTGGGCATAGTGGGGAAACCAAAATAGGTCGTTACATGACCTTGATGATAAAAGATATACATGACATAGAGACAAAATATCTACAACAAGACTATGATAGTCATCAACAACTACCATCAACAACATCTGTCAATCATCATTCAGACCATTAACCATGTTCTCCCTCAACACCTGTTCCACTTGAAACCAAAAACAACTATGAAATTGAACCAAGATCTTCTAAGATAATGCCAACAATGCATTATTAGAAGTATATGCTCCCCATGAACTTGTGCCAGATGGTCTCTATCAGACCCATGTCAGACTCTTTTCATCCTAAGTCTGGCCCATTGCTTTTCTTCAACTCAACATATACGCGACTGTATCCATAGAAACTGGCGTATGTACGTGGATGCTCCTCATGAAACTCGCGTACAACCACTTTTCTCTGAAACATATAAGTTTCAATAGCAAGATGATGCATCAACTACTCCTAGCTTCTGTCTGAGGTATTCAAATGTCTCCCTGGGCAGTGGTTTGGTGAATATATCAGCAACCTGTTCCTTGGAGGGAACATACTCCAATTTGACCTTTTGTTCAAGCACTTGTTCCCAGAGAAAATGATATTTGATAGGTATATGATTTCTCTTTGAATGCATGAATGGATTCTTTGAAATAATGATTACACTTGTATTATCACATAAGATGGAGATAGGTGGAGTACAAACTATTTGGAAGTCTTGCAAAGTTTGCATCATCCAAAGGAGTTGTGTGCAACAAGATGCATCAACCACATATTCTGATTCAGCTGTAGATAATGCAATTGAACTTTGTTTCTTGTTGAACCAATATACTAATATGGAACCCATAAAGAATGCACCACCACTAGTGCTTTTTCTATCATCCACGCTTCCTGCCCAATCTGCATCTATATGGAGTGTGAGATCTGTGTCCCTAGGATACCATAAGCCATAATTTTGTGTTCCTTGAAGATATTTGAAGATCCTTTTAACTGCTTGAAGGTGTGCTTCTTTTGGATTTGCCTGGAATCTTCCAACTATTCCCATTGCATGCATGATGTCTGGTCGGGTACTTGTCAGATAGAACAGACTACCAATCATGGATCTATAGGTTGGTTGATGTACTACTGCTGAATCATCATTTGCGCTGAGGTTGCATTCTGTTACCATAGGGGTACATACAAGTTTTGAATCTTCCATGCCATATTTCTTAAAGATCTGCTTGAGGTACTTGGTTTGTGATAGAAAGATACTGTCTTTGTTTTGTTGGACTTGTAAACCAAGAAAATATGTCAGCTCACCAAGCAGGGACATTTCAAATTCTTTCTGCATCACCAAAGCAAAGTTTTGACTCATGGCTTC
>APFE031584126.1:209227-219273 GCA_000404065.3 Pinus taeda
TCATTCAACTTGTTTTTGAATATCCATTTGGTCCCTATGACATTCTTATCATTAGGTCTAGGAACCAATTCCCAAGTGTTATTCTTTTCAATTTGCTCAAGTTCTTCATTCATGGCCTTGACCCAGCATTTATCTTTGCATGCTTCACTTACATTTCGTGGTTCAACAGAGGAGAGCTATGCTAGATAGCTTGAAGCTTCTGTTATAGTTCTTCTTGTTTGAACACCTGCCTCTTTCTGCCCCAAAATTTGAGTCTCTGGATGGTTCTTCTGAACATATCTGGATGGAGTCTTTTCTTCTATTCTTATTTGTTCTTATGGTGCCTCATACGTGTCTTCTTCAGCATTAGTCTGATCTAATGTTGAAGGATAGTCCTCTTCGTCTTCAAAATCTTCGGTTTTTATTTATTTTGAATTTTTTCCTTCTTCATCAACCACCACATCAATACTTTCAACAATTTTTCCAAGTCTTTTATTGTAACACTTATATCCTTTACTTCGGGAAGAGTAACTAAGGAGAATGCCTTCATCTGCTCTAGGTTCAAACTTACCAAGTTTTTCGTCAGTCCTTTTGATGTAACATTTGCTTCCAAAAACCTTGAATTATTTTACTGTAGGAGTCTTACCATACCAAAGTTCATGAGGAGTTTGAGTGCTTTTTACCCGAACGTTTGTTTGGTTGAGAATAGTAACCACAGCAAATGCAGCTTCACCCCAAAAGGTTGCAGGAGTTCGAGATTCATCAAGCATAGCACGAGCCATTTGTTGAACTATTCTGTTCATCCTTTCCACTACTCCATTTTGCTGAGGAGTCCTTGCAATAGAGAATTCCCTTCTTATTCTGTGTTCTTCACAAAAGTCGAAAAATTCATCTGAGGTAAATTCCCCTCCTCGATCAGACCTAAGGCATTTGATTCTGCGATCTGATTCATTTTCATCCAAGGCTTTGAAAGCTTTGAACTTTTTGAAAGCTTTGTCTTTATGCTTCAGGAGTCCTATCCAACACATCCTGGAAGAGTTGTCAATGAACAATATATTCTTCTCCTCGTGGTGACTTTTTGCTTGATGGGCCACATAAATCAGTATGGAGAAGTTCAAGTGGTTTACTAGCTGATCCTTCCTTCTCAGGGAAATTAGTTTTGGTTTTCTTACCAAATTGACATGATTTGCATATTGCATTGTCTGGAATTCTGATGTCTGGGAGATCACGAACCGCCTGATATTTACATGCTTTCCTTATCTGAGAGAAGCTTAGATGCCCCAATCTTCTGTGCCACAACCAGTGTTCATCATTCTTAGCATAGTTGTTGTCCTCCCTTGAGTATGTATAAATTATTTGGAGTTCTTATGCCTTTGATCACTGTCTCTCCTGTATCAAGCTCACAAAAAATACATCCATTTGATCGAAATATTACCTCATTTCCTTGATCACACATTTGGTAACACTCAATAGATTATTCTTTAAGCCATACACATACATAACATTTCCAGCTTTGACTTTTTCTTTCAAAAGAACCGAACCTTTACCTTTTATGAGTGCAGGTGTGTCATTTCTGAATGAGACCTTCCTTTCCTTTTCTAAGGCACTATATGAATGAAGTTTTTCTTTATCACCTGTCATTTGTTTCGAACATCCACTGTTGATGTACCACTGATTTTCTTGTCCTTCCGCATATAAGGCTAGACCGCATCTTTTTGGTTGCGGTTCTTTCCTTCTCCATGTTTTGGGACCCAATGAAGGTTGCTCCTTCTGAGATGTTTGCCAAAACTTACTCCTGCATTCAGAATCTTCATGACCAAAGTTGTTACAAATGGAGCATTCTATTTCATTTTCAAGAGTAGAAAATTTATTGTAGGTCCTCTTCATGATCCCAGTCACGCTCCTTTGATTTTGTGCTTCTCTAGTCATGATGGTCTTGTAGGCAACACATTGAGTAGCTTTGTATCCAAAGTTATGACATGAAAAACATTGATCATTAAAGAAATTCCTGTGACTACCAAATCTACCATCCAGGTGATTGTAGTTTCCATTGACATTCATTCTTGAGGAAAATTGAGAATGATTTACCTGTGGTTGGTTGTAGCTTTTGTTCGTCCTTGAAGTAGATTGACCCTGATTTAATTGGTGATCTGCTTTATGCCTTTGCTGATGATTGTCAACCTGTTCACTTCTCCTTACTACATGAAGATAACTTTTGGAGGTGGATGGCTTCCGTGTTTGAGATGCTTCTTCAGTATATCCAAGAACTGTCTTGATTAGAGGAGAACACTATACTTTGATAATCTCATCTAAAGTTTCAGATCCTTTAGCAAATCTAAGATTAAGAGCTTTTGTTTTCTCAATATCTTTTCTAAGTCCCACAATTTCACATTCTAACTTTTCATTGTGTTTTTCCCTTTCAGCAAGTTGGAATGTCAAAGTCTATGATCATATTCTTTTCTTCTAAACAAATTTTAAGTATAGAAATTTCTTCATAGAGATCATCTTCATGTATAGCATCCAAGAAATCATCATCTTCAAAAGCCATCAAAAGTCTATAATCATTACCATGTTCATCTTCATCACTATTTGAAAGTCCATTGTTGTCTTCATGTGTATAATAGCTCTTCCTACTTACATTCTGTTTTCTGTTCCATTTAACTAGTTCCTTACCTTTATCAAGCTTATCTTTATGAGGACATTTGGCTACGTAGTAACCGACTCTCCCACAAGCAAAACATTTGAAAGGTAGCTTACCTCTGAATCTTCCAGAACCTCGTTGAAGGTTCTTGACAAAGTTTGATTTTTCTTCTTCTTCTGATGTATGCCTTGACTCATTGTATTCTCCTTTTCTTGAAGCTTTGAATGCGGCTTCTCTCATGTCTAGCGGTCCCCCTTTTCTCATTTTGAAAGCAGTTAGGATTCTGTGCAGTTGTGACATAGTAATCTTTTGAAGATTCTACTTTTCTTCTATGGTAGAAACTTTTGATTCAAACTTAGAAGACAAAGATCTTAGAAATTTTTCAACTAAAGTAACTTCTTTTATTTCTTCACCCAAGTTTTTCATCCGATTAACAATCTCATCTATACATAAGAAATAATTAGCCACAATTTCATCATTGTGCATTCTAAGAGTTTCATATTGAATTCTAAGAGATTGTAGTTTTGCACATTTTACCTGATCGTCTCCTTCATAGCTTAGAATGATCTTGTCCCATATTTCTTTGGTGGTTTTGAGCTGCATAACCTTGACAAATTCTAATTGAGATAGACTCCCCAATAGAGTATTGACAACCTTTGCATTTGTTTCATACTGCTTTTTACCAGTTGTATTTGTAGGAGTTGCTAATGGGAATGTGTATCCTCCTTCCACGATATCCAAAAATTCTGCACCAAGAGATTGAAGATAGGTTGTGGTTCTTACCTTCCAATAGATGAAGTTGCTCCCATCAAATATTGGTGGCCTGATGGATGCCTTCTTTTCGTATTTTCTCATGATGATAAATCTTCCTTCAAGCGATCAAGCTTCTTCTAAAGGACCGGCTTTGATCCCAATTGTTAGAAATAATACTGAGAGTGGGGGTGAATCAGTATTATCAAGTCAAATAATTTTTCATTTTCAAACTTAGATATATGCTACTTCAGATATGGAAACTAGCGTATACATGCAACTGTGTCTACAACAACTAGCGTATATTCAGTAAACTTAAGATTTAATTAATCTATTTGATCTTTATTCAATGCATTTGAACTTCATTAACCATAAGGATAGTAAACAAGTGCAGTAATTAGAACAAATCATCACACATATGAACACAAGATATAAGGTGGAAACACAATGTGGGTGAAAACCACCTACTACAATGCTTCTCTATCTTCTTGTTAATAAGAAACTTCTTTTTACAATATCTCTGTATTGGTGCAGTCTTATACCAGTATGCAGGCTACCTACAGAAGACTACAACCTTCTCTTTTCTTCTAGGGACTATGTTTCATAATGTTTCAAACTGGATCCATAAGTAACATCAATCAAACATCAAATAAATCTGCATCAACCAATCCCCTTTGCACCAACCAAAACTGAATCAATCAATCACTTCTTTGAATGTTGTAACCAGAATACAGTAGCAGTATTCAGACACCAATCCTGAACCCAGAATACTACAACAATAAACGGAAGTAGCTAAAACATATTTTATGAGACGTACGCTACTCCAAGATGAAGAACCTGCGTGCATACGCTTCTGTATTAAGGCAAACCAGCGTATACGCTGTTTTGAATTACTGAACCAACGTGTATATGCGCCTTTGCTGCCCTGAACCTATGTATAGATCTACAAAAGATAATTTACCCTTTTCAATTATTCAGACATCAGTTATACCCAGATTCTAAGATTTATAGATCAAGTCATGCACCAAATATAATAGATCAAAACCACACAAAGATACATCTCTTCAAGCCTTGAGATCTTGACCCATTTATAGAACTTATCCTTCTTCTAGCGCTTAGGTTCCTCCTTGATTCAGATCCAACTATGCACCATAACCCAATGACCAGTATTTTAGATTTTTCTCTTCATAAGATATTCAATCCTTGAGTGAGTGCTTTTGCCTAATGATCTCCTTCCCCTTTTATAGTCTTAGGCCTTACTCGATACCATGGTCTAAAACCACTTAGAACCAATACTTGGGACCCAATACCTAGGTTCAAGACTTTGGACGCAATACCATGGTCCAAATACCAGGGACTAAATACCATGGACGAAAAATGAGTTTTCCCACATGTACGCAATTTTCCATGCATGAAAGTGCATGCATACGCATACACGACTTTTGATTGGCGATCCCGCGTGTATACGCGACTTGGTTCAGTGGAAACTGTGTATATCTCTTTTTCTTTTATTCTGAGAGCCTGAACTATGATTTTTCATCTATGTGAGTTGCCATCAAGGACAACACCTATGTCATAGTGCCAAAGCAGTGTTATAATGCCAACATAGTCTCCATCGGTGACCATGCCCACTCCAAACCCGGGAACTCCTGTCAAGTACAAACTGCATCTAAGATGTAGGCAGACATGTAAATATCTGCATGCATACCTCCGGGTGACTGTCGAGCCTTTGTTACTTGTTCCTTCAGTTGGTGAGCCAATATGCCAGACCAGTTAATTGGTTTTCCTTCTTTAGCCACTTGGTCCAGTGCGATCACCAAAATTTGTGGGAAGGTTTCTGTGCTTGCTTGGCCATACAATCGACAAGAAAATATGACCAAGTATTGGTATGCCTTCCTTAGTATCTTTGTCTTGTAGATCTAGTTGGGTGTCAACTTGAATCGAGCCGGCTCCTTTACCCAGTTTTTTAGAATGTCTCTGGAGTTAGCATTGTTGTTGGGTAAGCTGAATGGAGTCTTCATGATAGTCACGGGCTCTAACACCTGATACATCTCATCATAATCTCGTGCCCATAAGGTCGCAAGCTTCATCCCACTGACACTACCCAAGGTCATCGTCTCGGGATCAGTGTGAGAGACGATCTAGTGTATCATGTCCGTGCATGGGAACGTGGGGTATCTACATGCAATCTGGTACAAGCTGGACTTGTGTTCACATAGACCTAACGGTCTTCAAGACCTTCCTCGAAAGTGCCTACAAATGTTTCATTGACCTCTTGCCACTTCAGCTTGATGTTCTTGTCTAGATACAACTTTGTATCTTCATAGATTGGTAGACTAGAGGACACTCGCTCAACTGCTGCTCGAGCTGCGTTTCCATCAGTGCCATGTGATCCTTCTCTCTGGGAAGCCATTGATCTGGTATTACTAAGAGACAAATGAATGCCTGAAATATCTGGAGACAAGAAACATGCATGGAAAGAAATTTGTTAGTGAAAACCAAATCAAATTTGAGGAATGACACAGCACATACCTGGGAAACTTATGGGAAAGATTGCACAATTTCTTCTGGGAGGTTGGGTGGCTGGCTGCTAGAATTGTGCAAAAGGAAATATAGGATGTCTGGGAGGCAAGATTGGCTACTGGATTTGTGCAATGTGCAATCTAGTCTGGTTGTTGGGATAACACAATGCGCAATTCCAGTTGGGAGTGACTACAAGCTCAGGGACCGCATTATGCAATTTTTTGGGCCAGCAGTCACTGTCCCTTAGAAACGTGAAAAACAATCCTAGAGGGTAGCATTGGGAAGAAATGCACATTTATGGAGAGGAATACAGAGCCTTCCTTTCCCAGATTGCGCAATGCTGCCTCAATGAAGGTAGAGTCTAGGCCATGGTTGGCCCGACTTTCACGCGGGCAACTGAAAGTAAATATGACAGTGAATGCATGGCGACACTAAGTGAAAGAAAAAGTGATTGACAATGCATGAAGACATGAATGAAAGATTCAGTAAACAGATCAACATGCATGTGGGTGAGGCGAGTCACCGAATCGATGACTGTCCATGCAAAACAGTTTCATGCATCCAACAACAATGAGATAGCAATGAAAACTGAAACAAAGCTAGGACAAGATAGTATACATGAAAACGACAAAAAGTGTTCAAATAAATCAAGAAAACAACACTCACACAAGCAAATACACAAAAAGCGATAGAAATGATGAAAAAGACAAGTTGAGGCCACTTGCCCATGAATAGCTGAGCCAAATGTGTCGAAGAGTCCTGGATGTGTTATGGGATGTCATAGATCCAAGATCGATGTGAAAGAATGAGTTCTGATGTGTTGAATAAATAAGTTTTTAGCCATGACGCGCATGCCACAAATCAAGGAAAAATCGACACTTGGAGGGAAGTTTCTAAATGAGCTTTGCATGTAACCTCTAGCTACTAAAAATAGCTCCTTGAATCATGGGATGCCTTTTCCATGTTGCCTTTTTCTATTCTGAGAAAGAGCAAGCCATGCATGCAAGTCAAGTTTCCTTGGTCTTGGGTGGAACTAGTTAATGAGACTGGTCATGCATGGAGCTGCTTAACTTCTTGAGAAAAATGCGCATTTCTGGCTAGAAGATGGGCTAGCTACCCAAGATATTTTCGAAATATATGGCTAGAGCAGCTGACTGCTACCTAGATTTGTGCAAATTTTGGGCTGAGCAGCCTTGTTGGGAAAAATTGCGCAATTTTCACTTAGAGTGTTCACTGGCATAATTGCACAATTCTGGAGCCCGACAAGCTGCCAGATAGGATTGCGTAATTTCTAGAGGGAAGGCTAGTTTCCCTCTAGAAATGCACAATTTCTTAGGGGATCTTCTTAGCCTGCAACTAGACCAAGTCCAGGTGATCAGCTTGTGAGGGGAATGCATCAAGCTGTGATCGATAAGCTGCCTTTGTGCAAGAAAAACACTGAAGCTTGTGTACTTGATGAAGCAAGACAAGGTGCTGTGAAATGTTGGTAGGGAGGCTCCAAAACGAATCTAAGGAAGAATTTTGGAGGTTGGTTGTAGCCGCTACAACAAGTTAGAAGATCAATCCTTGGGAATTGCACAATCAATTTGGAGGAAATTCCTTTTTTTTTTTTATGGGCTAATTTCTTCAAGAATTGCGCAAGGAAATTAGAGGTTTGGTGAGTAAATAATTGGATAAGTGTTGGCGAGAGTTTCTCATTGAGTAGAGAGAACAATTATTCTTTTGCAAGTTGAGCTCAGAGATGGAGCTAGAAATTGTAATAGTTTCTCTATTCAACTAATTATTAAAAAGAGGTTTGAGAGGTTTTTCCACATTGAGTTCCCCTAGAAATCACTGTGTATTTTTGGTTTTTCTTATTGCATGTCTATGCATGTTGTTATAAATTGTGGTTTCCAATCCGTATATCAGTAGAGTAGAATTGTGTCTCTTGTTTTTTAGTTTGAAATCTTGAGTAGTTGCAATTTCTATCAAAATTATACATTGATTGATGAAAAAAACATAATAAATATTCATAAGAAGCCAACATCATTCACAAGCAATTATCAAAGATGAGAAATATACCCTAATAAAAAAGCAATCTGATTTCTCAACGTGGTATCAGAGCTAAGGTTTGAAGAAGGAGACTCGAAGATCACTTTGTTGGCATTTGGATCATGATGAATCTTACATTTCTAAGAGATCTCATATATTCTTTATGGCTTGACTCATATTTTTTCTGTGGCATGATTCGTTTATGTTCCTGGGATCACATTACAGTGATAGATGGCACACGTTATAGGGTCGCATTACAGTGATGTATGGCTAAGTGATCTTAGAATATTATCTGAGTATGGTGGTACACATTTGTTTATTAAGGCTCAATGAAGTAGTATGTAACTTTTTGTTATGAAGCCAGCTCACAAGAATATAGAAAATATAGATCAACGCTTAGAATTCAGCTCTTCGAGGAGGAAACCTCCTTTACATTATACAAATGAACAATTCTTGGATGATACAAATGAGAGGACCTCCTTTCTATATATAGAAGTCTAAGGGGTGATAATATAATCAGAGCCGACATAAAAATAATAATGTAAGGGCATAATAATAACAATAGTGGGTTTCTATGGGGCACAATAATAACAATATGGGGACTGCATGGGCACAACAATGTAATAAGGGGGTTGTACTAATAACAATCAGGGGTTACACTAGTAGTATAGGGACTAACATGCCCCTCTCCTTCAAAAAGTGTTGTCCTCAACACTTGAGTAGTCCTTGATGCTTCTGTATAAAATTCTTGTCCTCCCATGTGGAATCTTCAGCGGGTATGTTCTTCCACTAGATGAGATACTATGAAATTGATTGATTTTGTAGTTGTCAGGTTCTTGCTTCTATGACTGCTCCAGGTTCCAATATGATTTTCCCTTCCTTGTCAAGTTCTGGAAATATTTTTTGAACTGGGATCTTCTGCAACTTTTGAATGAGTGGCCACACTTCCTCCTCCTTCTTCCATTCATCCCTTGCTTATTTTATGCAATCTGGTTGGATAAGAGAAATAGCACAAAACAATGCTTCCACATCCTCGTCCTTTCTTAAGAGTGCATTTGCAACAACATTTTGCTTCCCTTTTTTGTAGATGATTTCAAAGTCATAACCCAACATATTTGTGACCCATTTTTTATGTTCTTCTAAAGATAATCTTTGTTCTAAAAAGTATTAAGACTATCATGATCCATTTTTACCTTGAAGTGTCTTCACATTAGGTAGGTTCACCATTTCTTAAGTGCATGTAGTATTGCCAACATTTCCTTCTCATAGATAGCTTTGTGTAAATACTTTCCTTTGATTGGACAACTTTCAAAAGCAATGGGTCTTTCTTCTTGCATTAAAACAAAACCAATTCCATTTCCTGAGGCATCACATTCCACAATAAAGGTTTTTGTGAAGTCTGATGTAGCTAAGACTGGTGCTTGGCACATTGCATCTTTAAGATATTCAAAGGCCTTTTGCTTCTGGAGTCCATGAAAATGCATCTTTCTTCAATAATGTTGTTAGAGGTGCTGCTATTCTCCCATAATTCTTAACAAACTTGCGATAATAGCCTGTCAACCAAAGAAATCCTTGTTAAACACACATGGGCAACCAGAACAATATGAGAGATAAACATGAGAATACGTTTTTTATTAACATATGATATACATTTATAGTACATAGTTTGACCGTTGGGTTTCACATCCCAAGGTCTCTTAGACTCCTTTTGTCCATTCGGCTTCCACACTAACCCATTGAGGATTAGGTGTCCAACATTCCCCCCCTTAATCCGAAGGGTTATGTATGAGTCCAAGAAGAGCGCTGTAATACAAAATGTGCAAAAATGCATGGCAGCAATAGGCTGAATGTGCTCTTTGAAATGTTGGTATAAAGGGCGGTGGTTTAAGGATGGCCACCAACACTGGAACGCTTAGTGCAGTTCCCGGAACTCTTCCAAAACTGGCAAGAAGCTGAAGTCTTCTGCTAGAGGAAGTGATCTTTTTGTTTTAAAGAGGGAAACCTTCAACCATAAAAGGGAGGTCTCACCCCGCATAAAAGGTAAAACTTCAACCTGAAAAGGGAAGTCTCAACCTGTGATGGTTTAAGGATGACCAAAAACTCTAGAATGCTTAATGCAATT